>JASAOB010002862.1:0-113148 GCA_030849825.1 Herpetomonas tarakana
GTGCTCGACACGGTGGAGGCGGCGCTGCTGGCCTGGTCTTGCGTGCTGCGAGAGTACCAGCACGAGAAGCTCTCGGCGGAAACGTTGAAGGGCGATGTCGCCGGCACGCGCCGGATTGCCGCGGAGGCGGCGCGGCAGCTGGCCGAGCGCACCGCCACCGCAGAGGACCTACAGCAGCAGCTCGCCGGCTTGCAGGACACGGACAACCAGCACAAAGAGTTGGAGGCGACGACAGCCACTGCCGCGGCGGCCAACACGCGCCAGCCCGCGGAGAGCCAGCAGAAGGCACAGCAGCTGCCAGTGGACAAGCGCAATCGAGGAGGAGAAAACAGCACTCAACCCGCCGCTGCTGACAAGCTTGGCGGCGCCAACGGAGCGGCGCACCTCTCGCCTTCCTCCACTGCTCGAGGGGCCCGCTTCGTCGCCGCCTCAGCCGCAAGCCTGCGCCGCCCATCAGCCGGCCAAGCCGCCATCAGCCGAAAGCCCGCCCCCTTCAACAAGCACATGCTGAGCAAGCTCTTCGGCCCCGACGGCGCGCTGGACGACAATCAGGCGAACGAGATCTTCCGCGCACTCCTTTCCTACCCGCCGGGGAGCAGCAGCCCTGTCGCCTTCGCGGACGGGGACGCGAAGCGCCGGGGCGAGTGCGTGACGGCTGAAGGGGTGCGTGCGCTGCTGCTGGCGATGGACCACGTCGGACTCTACGAGGACGTTGACGGCACACAAGAACAGCTCCGTGACTGGCGCGCGACAATGCAGAGGACGTACGCCGAGCGCTACGGCACCAGACAGGACAGATGGGGGGAGGCCGACATGGGAAAGGCTAACCCCGGCGTCTCTGCTGCCACGGCGGCTGCACTACCTGCGGCGGCGGACGAGAACGAGAGCAACGGGCAAGAGAGCCACGCGGCGACCACCTCCTCGCCGCCGATGCCCGAGGCAGGGGGGCAGCCCGACGCGCTCACCAGGCTTGTTGAGCGGCACGACTTGCGGAAGGAGGAGCTCAAGCGGCGGGCAATGACCAAGCTCGCCGACGACACCGTCGCGCGCTTCGCCTTTCGCGAGGGCGGCAGGCTCTACTTTGACGAGTTCTGCCTCGCCTTGATGCATCTCTTCAAGTAAGCCATACTCTCTCTCTCTCTCTCTTTCCCTCTGGAACAGCTCTTCTCCGACATCTCCCTCCCACCATGTACATGTGTTATATGTGTATGATTATGATGTGTGTTCCAGTCTATCTACCCCCCCCCCCCCTACAGAGGGCATTGCCATGTACGTACTTCCTCTTCTTGTTATTATTCTTCTTCGCATCACTGCTCATCTGGCACACACAGCTGCGTGACTCCTTCCCCTCCTTCTTTCTCTCTATCCTTCGTCTTTGAAGTGGACTTGCCCCCCCCCCCCTCCCTCATCTTCCTTCTTGGAAGCCCGACACACACACACACACACACAGTCGCAACACCATCAACAACGCAGATATCCTCCCCCTCCCCTATATCGCTTTTACTGGGTGGCCGCAGATACCTCTATGGCTATTCCCTCCATGATGTGTAAGTTACAGTATGTTGCTCCCACGCGCCAGGGGCACCACGTCACGGTATCCTTTGCCTCTCCTCTCCCCTTCCCTCGTAAGCACCGCTATATCAGACACCCCCTCCTCCTCCCCGACTTCCCTCGCACAAAAGAAAGTGGAGAGGGCGAGAGCACGAGGCGCTCGTCTCCTTTTATCAAAGTGCAGATGCATGTAGACCCCACCACCGCCGTGCTGCGCCGCCCGTACACGCGGACGATTGCAAAAGACATCAGGCCCGTGCCCGTGCTGGCGGCCTCCTTCGCCGACGCGAAGCAGCAGTGGCGCGATCTAGTGCTTGAGAGACGTCATGTAGACATCCAGGAGGGTGGGATGGAGGCTGGCCGGGGGCAACACAGCTCGCAGAACGCGGGCGGGGCGGACAACCTCCTAGATGGCACAAAGCCGGCCCTGGTCGCGTTGGAGATGATGGCTAGCCAACTCAAGGCGGTCAAGCAGGAACTCGTTGTGCACTTGAATGAGGTTGGAAGGCGGAGAGAAGACGGCGAGCTCGGTAGTAGTGCTCCGCCACAAGAACACTGCCACGGCCATCATCGCGGAGAGAGCGTAGACTCGGAGGAAGTGCGCTTCTTCGTCAAGCTAGCCTCGTCGCCACCGCGACTCATGCACTCTGGGGAGGATCACACGAGCAAGTCGACGGTGGCCGACACGCTTCTGCTGGCACGTCGCGTGTGGCTATGGTCCATTCTTGTTGGCTGCACGTTGGCGGACCTCGACCTGCTGTCCGGCAGCCTCTCCACGGCCCAACAAGAGCTGTTTAGCGAGGCGGAGGAGGAGGTGCGAGCCCCGGAGAGCCCCATCGAACGCGAGGCCTGCGAGCTGGAGGAGTTCTTCTTCCCCCTTCCTACTCGTCGCACGGCGGTGTCGGCAACGGCAACACGCTTCTCTATCGACGCCGTCTTCGCTCTGGCGTGTTCGCTGCTCTACAACGTCATGACAAACGACGTCGCGGCGGCCGCGCGCGCGTTGCAGCGCTGGTCACTGTTCACGGCTTCCCTCACGGAGAAGCTGCGGCACGGCACTTCGACAACAACAACAGCAGCAGCAGCAGCTTCGCCAAAAGAGGAGGACTCTCCTCATGTACGCATGGAGGAAGCGGCGCTGCTGCTCATGATGGAGAGGTGTGTCTCCGCCCTTGCGGTTCACCTCGTCGCAGAGGACTACGGCAGCGCCGGCGCCGTTCTTCAGACGTGCGCCGAGTGGTGCCGCACTGCGCAGGCCGACGAGCACGTGGAGGACCCAAAGGCCCACGAACACGGCCGACTTGCCGCATCCTTTCTTCTTGGCATACAGCTGCTCCTACGAATGCTGCTAGAACTGGACACTCGCCGAGGCCTCGTCACGAGCAACGTGGGGAGCTCGTATCGGCCGGTGATTGCCACGAACGATCCCGCAAGTGGCGCGGGCGGTGCCGCAATGACCTCGCTGGCGTCCTGCATCCTGGCAAGCGCGGGGCAGCACGTCGAGTGCGTGTACTGCCGCACCGATCCACCGTCTGCCTTGCGGGAGGACACAGACGGCTGTCTGGCCCACTGGCCTCGTAGGATCCAGCTGCGGCGGTTGCTCGACGTGGGCGGGCCCTGGCCACTCCCACCCGACGTGGTGAAGTCCCAATTCTCATTTCTTCTGCGCTTGTAGCGACAAGACAGCATGACAAGTTCGCTTGGAGGGAAACCATCTCCACTCACCTTGCGATGCTCTGACGAGGGAGAGGGGAGAGGGTGTGGTGGTGGTGCGCGACTCAGCTCCTCTTCTCTTTGTGCGCTGTGTGTGCATGTGTGGGGCCACTGCAGAGGGAGACTCCTTGCACCTGACTTCGCCCTTCTGCTTCCACCCACTTGTTCCATGTCTTCGCAAAAAGCGTGTACAGAATCGATAGACACAACGACAGCACCAGCGTGTTGGCAAGCAACAACCTTTTGCAGAGAAACGTGCAGAGGGGAGTGTGCCTTGGTTGAGCCCCCACTTCTCCCCCTCCCTCCCCCTTTTCACTGCTTCCCATCCGGACAAGTACTGCATTGGAGGTGTCGTGTCAGATACAGAGTCGCGCAGAGGGCGTCCACCAGTACCTTCCCCCCCCCTCCCCAGCTCTCGCCGCTCTGTTGCCACCCCCACAGCGACAGCGATAGCAACCATCAAGGGGAGGAGGCGGAGAGGAGGAGGTGGTGGCCATGTCGATCGAGGCCTGCAGTTTCTTGAGACCCAGTCTGAAGGCGAAGCTGCAGGACAGCGGCGTTCTCTTCCTCGATGACCTCCTGCAATACTTCCAGCACACGGACACGCAGCCAGCCGGCGAGAGAGAACGCAGCGGCGAGGCTCCGCAGTCGTCGTCAGCTCATCTGCCCCTGCACGCGCAGCAAACGGCTGAGGTCTTTCTGCTCAAGTGCGACGACTCCCTGGAGGAGGCACTGAGGAGGCGTTTGCCGACACTGGCCAAGGACGAGCTGTTTGACCTGATGGGCAGCACCACCGCCTATCTGGCGAGCCGAGAGAAGCGCTTTGCGGCGCGGAGGTCGACCTCGGGACAGCGGCCGGCTCGCCTCGGCGCTGCCCAGCATACCTACCAGAGCACCGTTTCGAGCGCCGAGGACCCACTGGTGCCCCAGCCGCCAGCACAGGAGGGGCCCGTCGTGGGCAGCGTTGCAACGGCAATGCCCTTCTTTTCCATTCGCTCACTCGGCCAGGTTGAGCGCGAGGCCACCGCGCCGAGTCGAGAGAGGCCCGCGAATCGGCGCGGCCCCACGCACGCGACAACGTTTTGCCGCAGCCTCGACACGCTCCTCGGAGCTCCGAACCAGACGGTGGCGGTGGTATCCCCCCACCAGCTCCTGTCACCTTCCTCGTCTTCCTCGCTCCAGGGCAAGGCAGTCGCGCGAGGAGGAGGAGGAGGTACGACGACGACGACCACTGCCACCACCACCACCATGGTGAAGGAAGGGGGAAAGGGCGTGGAGGTGGGTAAGGTGACGGAGCTGAGCGGCCCACCTGGAGTCGGCAAAACGCAAATGCTGCTGCAGCTCGCCGTGAGCTGTGCGATGCCGGTCGAACTGGGCGGCCTTGCCGGCGACTGCCTCTTCATCGACACGGAGGGCAGCTTTGTCTACGACAGATTCCACGAAATGGCGCTCGCGGCCGTGGCCCTTGTGAAGGATGGGGAACGACGCCACAGGCGGCTTCACGAGCGGGCCACGACGGGCAACGAGCGGGAGGCGATAGGGAAGGACGGAAGGCGTAGGTCGCTCTCCTCCCCACCCCCGAAGAAGTCGAGGGCGGCTGCACCGTCCACGTCGCTGGCCCAGCTCGCGGAGCGCTTTACGCTGTCCTCCATCCTGTCCCGCGTGCATTATGTCCGCGTGGCGGACACAGCCTCCTTCATGGCGGTGCTCTACAGCATCCCGACCTGGATGCAGCAGAGGAACCGCGAAGACGGCGCCAACAGTGCAAAGGGCAGCAGCAGCAACGGCAACGCTGTCGGGGAGCCGTTTGCATTGAAGATGGTGTTGGTGGACTCCATCGCTGGTCCGTTCCGGACCGTTGCTGTGCCTGGTGCTGGCGGCGGCTCCGGAGCCCCACCAACGAGCTCGATCGGGCCTGGTGGAAATGTGTCCAACAGCGATGGCGGCGGTGGGAGGCAGGGACCACCGTTGGAGCTCGCCTCGCTACGGCAGAGAAACCGTCTCCTCTTCACATGCGGCGAGCGTCTGCAGGCGTACGCGGCGGGGTTCAATCTGGCGATTGTCGTGAGCAACCAGGTCACGTCACGAACGATGCGCAGGGGCGACCCGAGTGGCCTCGCACGCTTCCTGTGGAGACGGCGGCAATGGGAGCGGGACGGCAGCAAAGGCGGGGGAGGGGACGGCGACGACTCAATCGATGAGGACGGCAGCGAGGAAGACTTTCCTTCGCCGTCTAGGAGCAGCAAAGAGAGACCCGCGGAGATGGGTGGGAGAGGCGAGGACGGGGAGGAGGACGACCTGTACACCTACCTTGTTCCCGCGCTGGGAGATGCCTGGGCCACGCACGCGTCGACGCGAGTCCTCTTGAGCTACCACCACTACGCGTTGCCCTACTTCCTCTCTTCCACCACCACCAACAACAACAACGCCAACAGCGACGAGGAGGACAATGTGACGGGCTCCACCGCTGTGGGGAACGGCCCCGACAACACGAAGAGAACGATGCTGCACCGAACAATGTGCCCTGAGGATCTTGTCCTATGTCGCGGGCAGGCGCACGGAGGGCAGCATCAACAGCAGCACCGGGTCGCGCGGCTGATCAAGCATGATTGCAACGCGCGCGGGGAATGCTGCTTCGTCATCAGCCACAAGGGCATCCGCGACTTCACCCGTTGAGTTGGTGGAGGTGGTGGTGGAGAGTCGGAGGCGTGGTGGGTGGGTCAGGCAAGTCCGATGAGGACAGCCGTGACACCCACCCACACGTACCCACACGCAGATGTGCGACATCAACAGAGACGTGCGCAGAGATTGACAGACAAGAAAGACACAGCGAAATGCCACTTGCTTCTGAGCAGCAGGATGAAGTGCCCAGCACTTTGGGGGGGGGGGAGGAGGGAGACGCTCTCTCCCCACTCGCTCCCCTGCTTTATGCTGGCTTGCAGAGAGCCCCGTGCACGCTACTCGTCCTTCCCCACCTTCTATGGTCTCTCGCCTAGGAAAACAGCTTTCCTTTCTCTTTTGGAAGTACTCGTTCATATCTTGCCTTCCCTCCTCCTCCTCTTCCTACCTCACTCACACTGTCTATCTCTGTCCCCCAGGTCCTCCACAAGACGGATCCCCCGGGGAAGTATGCAGGACATCTTTGACTACACATACCCTACCGGGCACGTCTTCGCCCCGAGCGAGCGTGTGGCTCTGGCCACCTCACTCCCGCTGCTGGCGACGACCATCAAGAAGAGGAACCTGTTCCTCTGGGGAAAGATCTTTGGCTACAAGAAGGACTACATCATCCTGAAGGCGTTCGGCGAGGATCTTGTTTCCGAGGAACCGGAGCTGTTCTACTCCGTCGATGAGGGCTTGACCTTCACGCTGCTTGGCACAGTGTCATCCCTTCTGCAGGAGATTGCGAAGCAGGACGACGACGGCGACGCCGGTGGCAGCGGTGGGGCCCCTGCTCCCTTCCTCAACCTCAGCAATCCGCTAGACGTGCAAGAGAAGAAGATCTACATGTTGAAGGAGATGCAGGGTAGCTTCATGGGCGACCCCGCGTACGAGTACCGCATCGCCGCCAACCCGTCAGCCACCGACAGCAACAAGGGCACCGCAGCGGTGAAGAGCCTCAAGGAGTCTGTGCGACTGGCATTGTTTGTGGAGGAGCACGACTATCACTGCCGCGTCGCGCCTCGGGGTGCCTACTACCGCAGCGAGAAGAACGTGTCCAGCACCGCGGGCGGTGGTGCTGATGGTGCGGAGCACGGCGGCGGCGGCGGTGAGGTTCGCAAGAACAGCGCCTTCAGAGGTCTAAAGAAGGCCAACGGCGAGGCCGTCTCACTGCGCAACTACTACCACATCCGCCAACTCAACCCGTACCGCAAGTTCCTCAGCAGCAGCGAGCACAGCAGCAGCGCACTGTACTTCATCTCGGGCCTTCACGAGAAGAACGCATTTGAGAAGTTCGCGGAGAACCAAAAGATTGACGCCCACTTTGAGTCGCTTGGCGCAGACCTGCCGACGGGACTGTGGAGGCTGAAGTACGATCCGATGGTGAACCTCGTGACGGGCAGCCACGCCTACTTCCCCGGCTCCCTCTTTGTCCACGTGCCGGAGACTGCCATATACGGCAACATCTACATGGGGAACGGCATCATCGACAACGACGTCGCCTTTGAGATTTGATAGGAGAAGAGGAGAGTGGCGGCGGCTGCCCTTTTCCCTGCTCATTCCCCCTGTTCTTCTCTCTCTCTCTCCATTTCTTATGCTATGGTTGACTTCCCCTTTCATGTAAGTATGCACTCCCCTTACGCTATCCTTCCCTCTCCCCTGTGATGCTGCCGGTCGGTTGAGGCGAACGCCACCGTAGCGTTTCGTGGTCGCCCTCGACAAGGGGATAGAGCTGGTTCCCCCCATGTAAGATCTCGCACCTCAAAAAAAGCACACCCATGCACACCCGTACCAACACACACGCTGATGGGGCGGTTAATGGAAGGGTTGCCTGTTGACAAACGAGAGGCACAACCCACGTGGCGGTTCCAAGGATTGTCATTCCCATTGACTCCACCCCCTTTGCATTCCTCTTCTGTGGCTCTGTGGCTCTCCCATCATCCCCTTCTCTCGTGCTCCTCTCTCTGACCTTTGTGTCCCCTCACCTGCCTCCACACGAAGAATAGGGATTTTGTTCGGCGTAGCGCTTAGCTTTACTCCTGCGTTTCTCTCCCCTCCCCCCTCCTTCCCTGACCTTCCCTGACCTTCCTTACTCCAGTAGTAGTAGGAGTTAATACTGTGCTTTACCATACATTCCGTAACGAGAATGCTCCGCAGACGTGTCGTCATGGCTGCCCACGTTGCTGCCACTGCGGCCAGCGTGCAACGGCGATGTGTGACGACGAGGGGACAGTACAACCCGATCCACGACTTCTCCGTCAGCTTTGGTGAGTACGAAGTGGAGGCCAACGGAGCGAGTCAGGACACGAGGAAGGGTGGGAAGGCAGCCCCACTGCGCTATGCCAAGAACGAGGCAGAGTTCGAGAAGCTCGTCACGAACCCCGGCCCGCTGCGCGTGGGCTACTCCGCGGACTACCTCAACTGGCTCTACATGGCCTACAAGAACAAGGTGGAGTACAAGAAGCGGCAGCAGCAGGCGAGCCGGGAAAGCGGGGAGCTGACAGGAGGGGCAGGCAGCAGCGAGAAGGAGGCAGGCATGGGCCGCTTCCTGCGACCTGACTCCTCGCACCGCCGTCGCGCTGGTGAGGCAAAGAGGGCGGTGAACCAGGAGAAGATCTCCCGTCTCATTCGTCGGCAAGGGCTGTACGACCTCATGGAGCGCCAGCCCCAGTTTCCTTTCGTCGACCTCGCCAACGCCACCCGCTTTCACTACGTGCAGCTCTTCAAGGATCTTGTGCTGCACTACTACAACAGCAACTACTTTAGCCTGCATAACGCGGCGGGCGGCGGCGACGGGAGTGTGGCAAGCGCTGGCGCCGACTTTAGCTTTTCGCAGGAGTTGTGGGACAAGGCACTGCTCTACCGTGCGATTATCGAGGAGCGGAGGAACTCGTACCCCGACAAGACCTTTGACGATGTGTTCACCGCGGTGGAGGGCACCAACTTGGTGCCACTGTCGACTCTCAAGGCGGATGCCGGCGAGAACGCTGCCACCGCCACAACCGTGCCGCTGGCAGATCGCTGCCCGACGGAGGAGCAGTACCTGTACTTCCGCTACCTAGTGAAGAAGTACTTTGTGGAGAACGCGGTGGAGGGGCACGTGGTGCTCAAGGCGCATCGCCAGCCCAACGCATCGGAACTCCTCTTCTGCTCCCCGCCGCCCAAGGACGATACCGAGGTGTTCGCTTCGCTTTCGTCCTCCTCCGCGCAGCAGCAGCAACAGCAACAGCAACAGCAGGACGGGGAGAAGAAGGGAGGCCCCAGCGCGGACACACTGCGGCGCATTGTGCACAAGAAGCCAGGTCAGTACCCGCCCATCGAAGCCCTCTGGCGCTGCGAGGAGAACCTGCCCCTCCTGAAGATTCTTGTCTTTGGGGAGTTGAACCTCTTTGTGTCCGAGAACCCCTTCACGAAGTTCCCCAACGCTTTACCGTTTCTGACGCGGCCGTACGCGAGCGCTGCCACTGCCGACGGCCATGCGAGCGGCCCCAGCGGCGGCGGCGGCTACCGCCAGCAACAGCACCGCAGCGATGTGCTGTCACTGGCAAACATCATTGCGGAGCGGCGGGGCACCGCACTGGTGTCGTTCCCACGCAACGTGTCCAATCTCATTGACAGCCGGAACACGGACATTCGCCGCCAGCAGCAGCGCTTTCACCGCGAGGACATCCTTGCCTTTTCCAAAGTCCTCGGGCAGCACAGCAGCGTCTCGGGCGGGGGTGGTGGTGGCAAGCACAGCTCGACACTGTCAGGGGCCCTTGGCGGCGGCGGCGGCGAGGGCAGCGCGGCCACCCCTGAGGACGAGAACGCATTCTTCTACGGGGCCTTCTCGGACTTCAGCTACTACAACCCACGCACCACGCGGGCGGAGAAGCGCGACTACCTGACCCGCCGCTCCATCGCCGCGCTGAAGGAGGTGCGCGCTGCCGAGGACGACATATACCGCGCCGTCGGCATCGAAGAGGCCGAGAGCAACCAGCAGTTCTGCCGCAACGTGGAGGATCTCACCACGTTGCCGGTGCACCTGCCAACCTTGCCGCACTATGTGGCAATCATCAAGAAGGACCCCCACGTGTCGTACCTCCTGCATGTCCACGCACCAGTGTCCTCCGACCTGGCAAATGGCACACAGAGCAAGGGCGGGAACGGGGAGCTGGAGCGGCTCATCTTCCAGCTGGCCCGCGCACTTGCCAACACCGCGATGAACTACCACAAACAGGCAGTGCGCCGGGTCAACAGGCAGAAGGCCAATGTCGCCGCGGCCTTACTGGATAGCTATGTGGACCGCGCCGTTGCCGAGGCGAAGCAGGCCCTCGTCTCCTCCTCGGCATCTGCTGCCGGCGGCTCAGACGATCAGCTGCGTCTTCTCCACTCCCTCGGTCCGTACCGACCCTTCGAGAACAGGGCGTTGGACGAGTCTGGCTACTTCACGGACGCCAGGACCGACGACTACCGACGCTGGATGGCCGCGCCGGCGCCACAGCAGTGAGTGGAGCGTGCGGCTGCTGCTTAGGGTTTACCGTTTGTTGAGTTTCTTCCCCCCCCCCCTCCCCTCCCCCCCTCCCCCACACGCTATTGTAGAGGGGGCGTCCTTATAATGTTACTACGGGTACTACTGCTGTCGCTGCTGGTGTTGCTCTCCTGGTCTTCTCGCCCCTGTGACAAAACTCATCTTTCTTGCTCCGATTACACCACTGGCCCATCAGGACAATGGAGGATTGACGATTGCAACATACGCACATGTTGTGCACACACACACACACACGCACACACACACACAAACTGGGAGAGGGAGAGGATGGCAGCGCACGAGACACACGCCATTGCTGTCTTTCCACTCTTTGTATCCCTGCCACGCCTCTGTTTCGATTCCCCTGATCTCTGCTTATCCAAAGGGGAGCGTACTGCTACGTGCCATTCCCTCACTCCACGCCGCTCATCCCGCCTTGCTCAACCCCATTAGGAACAGGACGATCTCTCACCCCCCCCTCCTTGTGTGATTCGCTCACCCTCTTGATTTCCCCCGTCTTCACCTCTTCCTGTTCCCCCCCCTCTCATTATTTCCTCCTTCCCGCGATGTCGGGGCACACCATGATGGAGGAGAAAGCGCAGCGCGCGGGTCAGGGCCATATCTTTGCCCACTACGCCGAGCTGAATGCCGTGGCAAAGGCCGAGCTCGATCACTTTGCCTTCCAAACGGACTTCAGCCGACTGAACACCATCCTTGACGCCTCGCTGGCGCTCTTACATGGTGGCGACGAGTCGCGCAGCGTAGTCCCTCCCCCCAAGGATGTCATCTTTGATGTGGAGAAGGAGAAGCAAAGGGGGCCTGCGATGCCGGGACCATCCCCCGGTCGTTTAGCGGCGTACGAGCGTGTCGGTCTCCAGCTCATCGCAGAGGGCAAGGCAGCAGTGGTTCTTCTGGCGGGCGGCAGCGGCACCCGCCTGGGCGTGAGCTACCCCAAAGGCTTCTTCACCTGCGGCCACCAAGACGCGAAGGAGCCGCTGCTTCAGCAACACGACAAGTCTCTCTTTCAGTTCCACTGCGAGCGACTGAGGAAGGCGGAGAGTCTCGCGCACAGCACGGCAGCGGGGAAGGCGAGAGGTCGGATACAGCTGGCCGTCATGACCTCCGTCGACAACTTCCACGAGATACAGCAATTCTTTGTTGACCACGGGTTCTTCGGGCTGGCCAAGGAGCAAACTCACTTCTTTGCCCAAACGTCGCTGCCGGTGTACGATGCCCAACGGCACGACGGCGACTGTGACGCGGACGGCCGCCCAACCCACAGGATCTTGATGGCCAGTGAGGCCGCCCCGCTGGAAGCCCCTGGCGGCAACGGTGGCTTGTACGAGAGCCTCGCCTCTCCTCGCGTCGATGCCGTGACGGGCTCTCCCGACCAGCCCAGCCTCTTGGACGTGCTCGCCGCCAATGCGACGGAGTTTGTGCAGATCTTCTCTGTGGACAATTTGCTCGCCAAGGTGGGCGACCCCCTCTTCTTTGGCTTCTCGAAAGCCCGGGGCTGCCACGTGACGGTCAAGACGACGCCGCGGGCGAGTCCGGAGGAGCGCGTTGGTGTGTTTGCCAAGTTGGACGGGCAGTGGGGCGTCGTGGAGTACACGGAGCTCGGCACGGAGAGGGCCTCCCTTCGCCATGGTGGTCTGACAGCATCCACTTCCGACCCCGCCGCCGCCGCTGCGGGCGAGCTCGTCTTCAACTGCGCCAACATCGCCTCGCACTGCTGCTCCTTGCCCTTCCTCCAGTTTGCCGCGAGGCAGGCCAGGGAGGAGGTGGTGTACCACGCGGCGCTGAAGAAAGTGAAGGTGGACAAGGGCACGCGCGAGTGCACGGGGGTGAAACTAGAGGCCTTCATCTTCGACATGTTCCGGCACTGCAACGAGGCCGAGGTTGACGCGTATGGCACCGTTGGCTGTGACAATCCCTGTGACCGGATAGGCAGTGAGAAGGAGGCGGATGCGGCAGAGGAACCAACGAGGGACCGTTTTGGCATTTTGCAGGTGGACCGAGGCAGCGAGTTCGCGCCGATCAAGAATGCCACGGAAACCGCCGCGACAGACAACCCGCACACAGCTGCGCGCCTGTACACCGCTCTGACAACGCGGTGGGTACGTGAGTTGCTCGAGCGGGTGCTGTTATGGATGGAAAGCAGTAGTGGTGACGACGACGGCGACGGCGGCAGCGAGGCCAGGAGGCAGGCCTCTCTGTTCGGCCCTACGAGCGAAGGCCCCGTATGTGAGGTGTCCAGCGAAGCGCTATCCACGATGCTGCTGTCACCGGAGAGCAAGCTCAAGGTAAAGGAGGCACTGACCAGCCTCGCAGACCCTTCTGCATCGACGTCGTCAACGCTTGTGCCTTCTGCTGCCTCCGGGGTCTATGTCGAGGTGGCGCCGTTGGTGTCGTACGCAGGGGAGGGGCTGCTCCCGTATCTGCCATATCTCCTCTCTGCCATTCCCAATGCGAGTGAGGAGGCAGGGATGGGGAAGAGTGCTGTTGTCCTTCTGAACGAAACGGTGACGCCTGACGGCCACGTCTAGTCACTAGAGGCGTCGAGCTCGCGCTATTTCATCCCCTTGGCCTCTCCTTTGTCGTCCAAGGGAGTGCTAAACACACTCCTACATGACATGTACAAACGAAGAAAAAGAAAGAGGAGAGACATCGCTTCTTTCTCGTCTCGGTGTGGGCTGTTGACGGACAGGTGAGTGAGAGAGAGAGAGAGCGTGTGCTTTGTTTTCCCCTTCCTCACCCGATCCTCTCTCCTGTCATGGCTGCTTGATCCCCCCCCTCTCCCCCCCCCCTTACAAAGTCTCTCTATAGCCACCCCCTTTCCTCTTCTTACTTTCCGTGCAACACCCCCCTCCCCCCCTTCCCCCCCCCCTTACGTACGTACGTGTGTAAAAAGCAGTTTCTTCCCTCCTCCTCCTCTCTCTCACTTTCCCTAAGCTCTTTCTTACAAAGGATATATATATATACATATTTTCGCTTCACTGCACCCCCTCTCTCTTTTTCTCGCTCCACCTCTGGTTTCTGTGCTTCTGAATCCAGTCCTCCCCCCTCCCCCCCCTCTAACTCTAACTCTCTCCCTTTCCTCTCCACTCTCCCCCCGGTGGCAGCACAAGCACCACCTGGAAGTGTATCTCAGTTTTCCACCCTGTGAAGAAGCCCTTCTTGGACTCTTCTTCCTTTCCTCCTTGCACACCATTCAGCAGTGAAACTCAGATACATCCCCCTCCCCCCCTCTCTCCTTCTCATCTCCTTCACCCATCACTGTCTACAAATGTCACGTGAGGAGTACGCCAACAGGCCGACGTACGTCGACACCGACGAGGTGGACGACGAGGTCAACATGACGGTGGAGAAGATGAACCAAGATCCCAGCGACGAAGAGGGGACCGGTCGCCACTCTGGCAACGGTGGCCGCACCGGGGAATGGCACGAACCCGTCTCTCCTATGCCCGAGACAGCGCCGTTTGTGCCCTACTGCAAGAAAAACTACACGCAGCAGACGAGCTGGCCCCTCTACCTGCAGCGCAATGCCCTCCGCGAGTACTTCTCCGAGTTCATTGGGACGTTCTTGCTCATCATCTTTGGCAACGGTGTCGTGGCGACGAAGCAGTTCCAAGCGGAGAGCTACAGCATTACTCGTGACGCTACGGGCAACGTGACCGACTACGAGTACATAAACTACAACAACTACCAGAGTAACGCGAGCTACCTCTGCGTAGTGTTTGGGTGGGGCATGGGGCTGACGATGGCCCTGTACGTGACCGGCAAGGTGAGTGGCGGCCATGTGAACCCCGCCGTGACGCTGACCAACGCCGTGTTCGGCAATCTGCCTTGGATCAAGGTCCCATTCTACATCATCTGCCAGTTCCTTGGCGCCATGACGGCCGCTGCGTGCGTTTACGGTCTATTCCGTCCATTTTTCGATATGCGCCGCGAAATCGTGAAGCTGGACCGAGAGAGGAAGGGCTCGACCGTCACGGACACGGACGCGCTTGGCGGCATCTTCAGCACCTACCCTGTCAATGAGTTCTACGGCAACGCCTTCTGCTTCTGGTCCGAGTTCTGCAACACGATGCTGATGCAGATGGTCATCTGTGGCGTCGGTGATGAGGAGCAGATCCCGATCCGCAAGAACAGGAACGCGCGTCGCCACACCGCTCTCAAGATACGCCTCTATCAACAGAAGAAGAAGGCTGCCCGTCAGCAGCGGGTCGGCGCTGGCGAGAACGGTGAGCTGACGGAGTCCGACTTCAACCTCATCGAGGATGTCCTTGTCAACAGCGAGAACACTGGCGGCAACTTCTTCATGACGGCCAAGCCCATCGCCATTGGGCTGCTGATTTTTGAGCTTGGCATCGCCACGGGCTGGTGCTCGGGGTACGCGCTGAACCCAGCCCGTGATCTCGGCCCGCGCATGGTGTCTGCCATGATCTTCCGCTCCACCGATCCGTTCACCAAGGCATCCCACTACTTCTGCATACCCATGTTCGTTCCCATTTTCGGCTGCATGATGGGCCAGTTCCTGTACACCTTCTTCATCTGCCCCGAGCGCGTCCCTGCCGAGCCGGAGGAGGACCTCTCCGAGGAGAAGCTCCTGTACCTGGCGCACAGCCCTAACGGCGGCGGTGTTGGCTCCAAGCGCAGCACGAGCACTAACGCTGTCCCGTGGGACGCCGACAGCCGAGACGTCGCCAACACGAGCGGACTTGACGGATGAGAAGAGAGTGAGAGAGAGAGATGGGGAAGCGCCAAAGCAAACGGTATTAGCTGAGCCGCACCCAAGTGTGAGGGTGAGGTGTGGGGTGTGTGAGGCAGGTGTTGGGGGGACGTTACTTCCCGCCCAACACCACGCGAAGGAGGCCGGTCCTTGCCACGTTCTCCCCCCCCCCTTCCCCCTTTTCTCTCTCCCCGTTACTTCTCCTCCCTCTGCAAGTGCCAGATACGACTCTTCTGAGGGCATCGCAGTCTCTCTCTGTGTGCTAAGTCTCAAAATCTTACTTTCCACTTCTCTCTTTCCATTGACTCTTCCCTTTCCCTCTTTTTCGCGCGCTTCCTTCGTCTCCTCCTTTGTTCTCTCCAACACCTTCTTTTTGGTCAGAAATGGGGCTGACGCTCTACATTTCTCTCTCTCTCGATACATGGTCCCCATTACTACCCTCGTTGCACCTATTGGCCGGTGTGTCTATCCGACACCATCTCGCCCCTCCAGCTCCTCGCCCCCCCACCCCCACCCCCACAGATCCTCCCCACCTCCCCCTCCCCCTCCGGTATGTGTACCAACGCCGTCGAACTCGTCCGCTTTTTGTCTGTCCGTCATGCACGTGCACACACCCGTCTGCTCGTTCGCCCACATACACACCTCTACCTACAGCATTGTTGTATCTTCGAACTAGTTTTCGCTGTCTCCCACTCCTCCAATATCCGCACTAGCGCAGAATGGCGTAGAGGGGACGAGTAAAATGTACACCCCTGTCGTAGAGTCCAAAAAAATCAAAAGTAATCGCAGAGACTCACGCCTCTCCCACTGCCTTACTTCCTCTTTCCTTCTCACCCTCCTTCCCTCTCCTTCTCTCCTCCCCCCCCCTTTTCGTGCATAATATATGGAAGGCAGCGCAAAAAAGAAAAAGTATCACTTTGGGGCAAAAACAGCAAATTGAGAGATATGTACAAGGAGACGTCTTGGGCATTCTCCGTCTGTGTGTGGGCACCGAAAATGCAGTTTCACGGTTCGGGCAGCACGTTTTGACGCTTCTCGGAGGTGTGTCTGACATCTATTCCTACCTTCTCCTCTTCCCCTCTTCTATACATCCCCTTCTCCTTGACAACAATAACAACAACAAATCTATTGGGAATAGCTGAAGGAACGAAAACACACGAAAAGAGGGACTGCCCCCCCCCCCCGCCCGATAAGCCTCTGGAAGTGCTCTCTCTCTCTCTCTCTCCACTCCATTGCCCTTCTTTCGTATCCACTTCTGTCTCTCTCTATACTTTACTCCCTCTCCTTTCTCCTGTGAGCGCGGGAAAATCGAAAAAGAGGTTCTGACCATGCCTCCACTCTCCGCCAAGAAGGAGCGCCGCCCTGTGGGCACGGTGCGCCGGCGCAAGAACGGCAACATCAGCCGCAAGCAGATCTTTGAGGCCCACCGCAAGGCGTGGCTGGCGAAGCAGAAGAAGCTGCAGGAGACAAAGCATGCGGAGAAGAAGGAGAAGGTGGAGCAAATTGCCAAGGTGCTCAACAAGAAGAGCAACAAGGCATTTGACAAGATGACGCTGAGCGCGGTGCAGGAGGGGCTGGTGTCGGTCATCAAGGAGAACCTCAAGGAGGAAGTCTCCCCCCTCTCCCTCTTCTTCGCCGCCACAACGGCCATTGCGAAGAGCACAGAGGCCAGCAAGGCGCAGCTGCCGTACCTGCTCTCCATCGTGAGCTCCTGTGTGCCGCACCTCTCGCAAGGTTTCCTGCTCCACGAGCACAAGAGCGTCTTCGCCCTGTGCGAATCCGTCATTGCCGAGAACGCGGGGAGCAACCTGACAACACTGAAGAGTCTGAAGCTGGCGCAGCGCGTGCTGCTGTCCTTCCACATGCCCACGCTGGAGATTCTCGACAATTACCAGAAGCACCTGAAGCCCAAGACGTACGGGAACGTGGAGGCGGTTGACGTCTTCCTTACTTCGTACCGCAAGCTGCTCGAGAACTGTGCCCTCTGCACCGAGTTCAACGACCCGTCAGCCCCCTTCATTGAGAGCAAGAAGAAGACGGCTGCCGTGGTCCCTGCTGCCGGCAGTGGCGAGGCGGACAGCACGGCAGGGGCGTTTGCGAAGAAGGAGCAGGGCATTTACAAGCTCAACCCCCTCCAGCAGTTCTTCCTCATGGCGCTGCCCAAGTTCATGGAGCTGTGTCTCGCCATGCTGAGCGAGTACCCACCCCGTGGTGCATCCGACGCTGTCTTTGCACAGGTGCGATTCCTCTTCCGCCGCTGCTTCTCCCCGTACATTGTGGAGAGCCGCGAGGGTCGCCAGGTGATGGACGGGCTACTCTCCTCTCAGCTGCTCTCGCTTTTGAAGCCGGTGTACAAGGATTACTGGGTTTCGGCGATTGAGCTGCTCGAGGCGGTGGCGGACAAGCTCTGCTACCTCAAGCGCGTGCCGGGATCGACCCCCTTCCACTGCCTGGCGGACGAGGAGGGCCCTGCTGCTGCGAAGGAGCAACGGCCGCCATCGTCCCGCGCGGGTGCGTCGGCGGGGACTCACCTGCTCTTCACAGAGCGCTTTCCCTCCGTGGTGTTCCTGTTGAAAGTGCTGAACAAGCTGCGCGGCATGGACGACGCCAGACTCAACGGGAAGATTGAGCGCGCCATGGTGGCGTTTGCCAAAGGCATGACGATGCGCGAGTTCACGGAAATCATCCCCTTTGACCCTCGCGACGCCTACGAGGCAGAGATGCAGGAGCAAGGCGGCGGCGGCGGCGCGGAGGAGGAGAACGAGGAAGATAGCGATGACGATGCAAACGTCAACGGTGGCGGTGGCGGCTCGCAGCTGCGCCGCCGGAAGAAGACGTCGCAGGAGCTGTGGGCGACGAGCTACACGCTAAACGTGATCAAGAAGGCCGCCAGCCATGACTCACTGCCATTCTTCATTCAGCACTTCTTCCCTATGATTCAGTTCTCCTCGCAGCACGCGAGGGAAGCGGAGAAGAGCGGCCGCCGCGACGAGTTCCACCGATGGTCCGCGCTGCTCCTCCAGCTCTGGCGCGTGGCTCTCGGGTTCTGCCACTTCCCCCTTGAAGTCGACAACGACAGCTTCCGCGACCTTGCCAAGCAGCTTGTGGGTCTGCTCCACGTGTCTCAGTCGGGCTCGGCAATGAACTCCACCTTCTTCGTCGACACCGCGGCCACCACGATTCACGTGCTGTGCGATGGGTACTACCGGCTCTCCCAGATCGACGAGGACGAGGACGAGGACGAGGATAGCGGTGGCTTGGGTGTGAGTGGTGGAGGAGAGGGCAAGGCAAGGCACTCCGGTGACGATGACGATAACGACTTTGAAGATGTCAGCTCCTTCTCCGACGAAGAGGTGGAGGAGGGTGGCGACGACGACGATGACAATGAAGACAGGATGCTCTTGACGAGCGTGCGGAAGCACCGTCGGCGTCGGCATGGGCGTGCCGGAGGGTTTAGCGTGGTGAAGGACGCTCTAGAGGATGATGTGAACTACCTGAACTACAATGACCCCGGCTGGAACCCGCACAGGTACCACAACATCTCGCAGGCCAAGGCCACGTACGTCTGCACGGTGATATTCGCCAAGTACAGCGGCAACATCATGCCCCGCCTGTGCAACGTGTTCGAGCAGCACGATTCGACGGCGGTGCTTCTGGCGATCCAGAGCTTCGCCAAGGTGTGCACACCGGCCGTCATGACAAGCATCCTGGAAGGCATCCTCGCCGTTGGCACCACCATCGCCGCGCAGACAGAGGAGACGCGAGAGGAGAGCGAGGCCCTTGGCCGCACCAAGGCGGGCAACGCCCCCCTCACCTCCAAGCGCCGCGTTGTGCTGGACATCGCCTGCGCCGTCGTACCGCAGCTGCCCGCCGAGCACATTCTGGCCCTCTTTAGTGACGTGATCGAGCCCGTCCTCATGGACCCTGCGCCGGAGTCGAGGCTGCTGCAGAAGAAAGCCTACAAACTGCTCTACGCCATGTTCGAGCACCGCGTGAAAGACATCTTCCAGCTGTTTCCCCGCATCTTTGGCCTCCTGTCCGTTGGCCGCCAGCACGTCACGGCGTCTGGCATCAAGATGCGCGTCAAGTGCCTGTCGTGGGCCCTGGACGCGTGCAAGATGTTCTACCCGGAGCAGCTCCTCCCAACCATCAAGGCGACCGTTGGTGAGGTGGTGCTCTTCTCTCGTGAGAACTCCTCTGAGGTGCGCAAGCTGACAATGGAGACACTGGAGAAGATGCAGCGCTACGCGACGCAGTCTGCCGCCGCCCCGGTCAACTTCCTCCTGCACCTCGTGGTGGCGGGTCTGTCGGGGAAGACGGCGGTCATGGTGTCGAGCTCGCTCGTCTGCATGGCCAAGATCGTCTACCTGACCCACGACAGCTTGCCCGAGAAGGACCTGCAGGCCGCCGTGAGCCTCGGCTTCCAGCTGATGGGCTCTGCCATGCAGGAGGTCCGCACCGCCGCTGCCATTTTCGCCCGCATGGTACTCAAGCTGGGCAAGCGCAGTCCGCAGGTCCTTGCCGTGTGCGAGAAGGCGCTGCCAAAGCTGCTCTACGCCATCGCCCTCGTCACGTCACAGCCGCGCGTCTCCAGCAACACGCGTATGCAGATGCGTGTGCTGCTGGAGAAGTGCATCAAGGCCTTCACCATGGAGAAGGTCGAGCCGATCTTTCCGCTCGGCTCCAAGAACTTCCTCCGCTACACCCACCGCATGCTGCGCCGAGAGGAGAAGAAGGACGAGCGCGCGCTGAAGAAGCAGCGCAAGAACGAGTTCGATCAGTTCTTCATGGGTGGTGGTGGTGGGGCCGACAAGCAGGGTCTGGCCATGCGGGCGGGTGGCGCCGCGGCCGAGGACGCTGGCGATGACCTCCTCGAGGCGGGTGCGCTCTCCAACTTCGTGGCGCGACACACCCAAACCTCCTCCCTCATGTACCCCGGCGTCGGCGGCAGTGGCACCAGCTACCGCAGCGGCGGCGATGACGGTGACGGGGCTCGCGATGAGTACGACAGCATGCACCTCGAGTTCAAGGACGGCAAGCTGCGCATCCTGTCCGTGGAGGAGAAGCGACGCGAGGTGGAGATGAATCGGCGTAGGGAGCTGGCGGAGCAGTTGCTCCGCCGCAACCGCGGCGCGCTGCTGAACGGCGACGCGATCAACGAGGGCGCGATGACGGGTGGCCGGCTGAACGCCAAGCGAGGTCGCGAGGACGACAACAACGACCGCGACGGAGCCGAGGACTTTGAAAACGACGAGCTCATCCTGCGCTACGGAAGCAAGGCCTCCGACGCGGCTGTGGACGCGGCCACAAACGCCTTCGCAAAGGGCCGTGGTGGCGGCGGGCTCCTCAACGCCACTACCACTGCCAAGGCCGGCAGCAACAGCAATAGCGGCGGCGGCAGCGGTGTCGGCCCGAGCGCCAACCAAATTGCCCGTCTGCGGGACCAGA
Organism: Herpetomonas tarakana; assembly: GCA_030849825.1. Classification (NCBI taxonomy): domain Eukaryota; phylum Euglenozoa; class Kinetoplastea; order Trypanosomatida; family Trypanosomatidae; genus Herpetomonas; species Herpetomonas tarakana. The sequence goes on from JASAOB010002862.1 coordinate 20,616, forward strand.
AAGCGGCCCGCCGCGAGCAGAAGCGTCAGCGTGTGGAGGAGGACATCCGCAAGGGTGAGGAGTTCAAGGGCACCGGCGCTGGCGACGTTCGCCGTGGCAACGTTGAGCCGTACGCCTACGTCCCGCTCAACCGGCGCTACATGAACCGCCGCAATGCCCGCGAGGCCCTGCACCGCTTCGAGGTGGTGAACAACAGGCTGCTCAAGGGCGAGAAGGCCAAGGCTGCCAAGGAGAGAAAGTGATAGCGAAGGGATAGTGGGGAGGGGGGAGGAACACCAGCAGCACCTTTTCCTCTCTCCCTCTCTCACCTTCTCCACGAACCGTTTCATCTGCCGCTCTCATCTACTTTTACTGCACTTTCACACCCTAACATCTTTCGAGTAAGACACACACACTGCCCTTCTCTCTCTATCTCTTTTTGTTCCTGTATAACACGTGAAACGACTAAACTGTGCTTCTCCTCCTCTCTCTGATGGACATGTGCGGCGACGGCACTTCTTTAAGCTCACATCGGAGGAGGGCAGCAGAACGAGGAGCTGAGGGCGGCCAACTCGTGTTCCTTCCCCCCTCCCCCTCTCTGTTAGACGATGGTGGTGTACGGAAGTGGATGCCCCCCCTCATTCCTATGGGGAAGGGAGCGATGAACGGGTGGGGCTCCTTGTGGCGCTCACTCGCGTCTTTTGTGCCACCGCTACCTCTCCCCCCCCCTCCTCCTCACTCCCCCTCTCCGCTAGTCCCCATCGCTACCTGCTATTCCTGCCACATCAACTATCGCTTTCTCGTATCGCCGCAACGTACAAACTCACCTCCCACTACCACCGCTCCCTACTTGCCCCCCTCCTCCCTCGCAAGCCCAGCATGGAGGCATATAAGCAACTGGAGAAGCGCTTCGAGCGGGTGTACCACCTGAACCACCTCGGTGCCCTCGGGCACTGGGACATGCACACCACCATGCCCGAGAAGGGTGCCGAAGCCCGCGGCGAGGCTCTCGCCGTGCTGGAGGAGGTTGTCCACCAACTCTTGACGGACGCCGAGGTGACGTCGCTTCTCGACACCGCACTCGCGGCCAGGGACCAGCTCTCGCCAGTGCAGCAAGCGAACCTGCGCGAGATGGCGCGCAAGGTGCACACCATGACGGCCTTGCCGGAGGAGTTCATCTCGCGGCAGGTCAAGTTGGTGAGCCGCGCCGATGCGGTGTGGCGCAAGGCTCGCACCAACAACGACTTCGCCTCGTTCCTTCCGGTGCTGCGCGAGCTCGTGGCGTTGGCGCGCGATCAAGGCGCGTACCTGGCCAAGGGCACCAACCTGACCCCCTACGAGGCGCTGATGGACCAGTACGAGCCCGGCCTCACCGTGGCCCGCCTGGATGAGATTTACGCCCAGGTGAAGTCCTGGCTGCCTGACCTCCTGCAGAGGATTGTGAAGCGGCAGCAGGAGACAACCAAGGACGCTCTTCCCCTGAACGGCCCCTTCGATGCCAAGACGCAGGAGGCCCTGTGCAAGGACCTGATGAAGACGTGGCAGTTCGACTTTGACGCTGGCAAGCTCGCCGTCAGCGCGCACGCCTTCACCGGCAATGTGAAGGAGGACTGCCGTATCACGACCAACTACTCCGAGGACATCCTCGTCCCCAGCCTCTACGGCGTCATCCACGAGACGGGACACGCCAAGTACGAGATGAACATGGGGCCACGCGACTTGATCACGCAGCCGGTGTGCGAGGCGCGCTCCCTCGGCATTCACGAGAGCCAGTCTCTCCTGGCAGAGTTCCAGATGGGCCACAACGAGGCCTTCCTGGAGTACCTCGCGCCAAAGATTGCTGAGTACTTTGGCGAACGCCCCGCCTTTGCGGCGGATAACATCAAGAAGGTGTTCAACACGGTGAAACCCGGCTACATCCGCATTGACGCCGACGAGGTGTGCTACCCGCTCCACGTCATTCTCCGCTACGAGATGGAGCGCGACCTGATGGAGGGCAAGCTCGAGGCCGACGATGTGCCGCGCGTGTGGAACGAGAAGATGAAGCAGTACCTCGGTCTCGAGACGCTCGGCCGCGACGATCTCGGCTGCCTGCAGGACATCCACTGGTCCGGCGGCATGCTCGGCTACTTCCCCACCTACTCCCTCGGCGCGATGTTTGCGGCGCAGCTCATGGCGACGATCCGCAAGGAGCTTGGCCCCGACACGGTCGACCACTGCCTGCGCACGGGCGAGCTGGGCCCGATCTTCGCGAAGCAGAAGGAGAAGATCTGGGACCACGGCAGCACGCTGACGACGGATGAGCTGATGATCCAGGCCACTGGCGAGAAGCTGAACCCCGAGTACCTCCGTCAGCACCTTGAGGCGCGTTACCTCGCCTAGGACTCCTGCCAGAACGAGAGAGGAGCGGATCTGCTCCATCAGCTGCTCCTCCTCTCCTCCCCTTTTTGCGATCGCTCAGTTCACATTTACTTCTTTCTATTACCGGTTCTCCACTGCGCAAGCTTCCAGGGATCCCTTTGCTGTTTCATCATCACGCTTCCTCACACCCTCCCTCCCTCTCCTCGCAGTCCGCCATCCCCGCGAAACCCACACCCCCTTTGCTTCCTCCTCGGCCCACTATGAGGGATTGGCCGACAAAACGAGACGAGCAGCTGTTGTAGTTCGTTGCTTCCCCTCTTTTTACGTATTATCGCTCTTCTTCCTCCTCTTTTCAGTACCTCTCCTTTCCTATGTCACCTGGAGAAAAGCGAAGGAGAGAGAGTCACACGGGGCGAAACCTTTCTCTATCTCTCCCTTTCTATTCTCTCGCCCTTCACCCCTTCCGCATGCCTTCCTCCTTCTCTCCTTCTAAAGGTTAAAGATCACGTCAATGTTTCATTCTTTCCACTTCTTTCTCTGTCACTCTCGCTCAACATTTCGCTCACCCCCACCTCCTCCTCGTTACACAGTACCATCCCTCCAACCTCACACTACATTCCCCCTCAAGTGCACTGGGCGGTCTCCCGGCGCAGCAGAGCAACGTAAAGTAAAGCAACAAATGTGAGCTTTCAGAAGAAGGAGATAGAGTTGAGGATGGAGGATTCTGTCCTTTCCCGAGTTGTGAAGCAGCGATTGACCGCGGGGAGATGCCTCCCTCTCTGTCACGTCGTGAAGGTGTCCGACCAAGTCCTGCCTCCTTCCCCCCCTCCCCCCTCCACATTTCTTCTCCTCCGCTTGTGGGATAACATACATATATATATACATATATATGAAGGCTCTTCCTCTCGCTGGGTATGCTCAAAGGGTGCCATCACCCTTTAGAATGCAGGCATACCAAAGTCTGGAGGAGCTCTTCACAGAGGTCTACCGCTACACCCACTTTCTCGCTCTCGCCTCGTGGGACTCTCAAGTAAATGCGCCACCTGGCACGTACGAAGCTCGCGCCGAGGCCGTTGCGCAGCTTGAGCGACACATCCATCACCTCCTCACCGCCGACCAGACGAGGGCATGGCTATCAGAAGCCACCCGCATTGTGGATGGCGACAACGCCGCAGCGGCGGCGCTGTCCTTTGAGCAGAGAGCGAACCTGCGAGAAATGACGCGGGTGGCGGCGTCGGCGTCCGCGCTGCCGGTGGAGTTGCTGGCGCGGAGAGCGGCACTGTCGTCCACGGCGCAAGCCACATGGGTCAGGGCTCGAGAGGAGAACAACTACTCCCTCATCCTTCCCACATTCAGGGACCTTGTCGCCATCGCAAGGGAGGAGGCGGCCTGGCGACGCGAGACTTTGCCAACCACCGTGCGAGACGACACCCCCACCGCCTACGACGCCCTCCTCGACGGCTTCGAGCCAGGCATGACAAGCTCGCGACTTGACGAGCTGTTTGCTCACGTGATGTCGTGGCTGCCAGGGCTGCTGCGCGAGGTGTTGATGCGACAAGCGCAGGAGGATGAGCGACGAGGAGCTCCTCCGCCTCTTCTTGGGCCTTTCCCGGTCTGCAACCAAGAGGGCCTCGCGCGCTACGTGATGGAGCGGGTGTGGCACTTCGACTTTGCTCGCGGCCGCCTTGACGAGAGCACGCACCCCTTCACAGGCAACGTGAAGGAGGACTGTCGCGTGACAACCACCTACGTCGAGGACAGCTTCCTCAAATCGTTGTTTGCAACCATACATGAGGTCGGTCACGCCAGCTACAAGACCCATCTCGGACCAAGCGGCTTGTCGACCCAGCCGGTGTGCGCAGCCCGTTCCTGCGGCATCGACGAGAGCCAGGCCATCTTTGCGGAGAAGTGCGTTGGCCACTCCTCTGCGTTTGCCTCCTTCCTATTGCCGGCGTTGCGCGAGTACTTCCCCACCCCCGTGGGGTATGCATGGCCAACAGAGATTAGCGGGCTGACAGAGGAGGGGCTGCGACGCGTCGTGCAGCGTGTTGAACCCGGCTACATCCGCATTGACGCCGACGAGGTGTGCTACCCGCTCCACGTCATTCTCCGCTACGAGATGGAGCGCGACCTAATGGAGGGCAAGCTCGAGGCCGACGATGTGCCGCGCGTGTGGAACGGGAAGATGAAGCAGTACCTCGGTCTCGAGACGCTGGGCCGCGACGATCTCGGCTGCCTGCAGGACATCCACTGGTCGGTTGGTGCGTTTGGCTATTTCCCCACGTATGGCGTTGGGATCATGTTTGCGGCGCAGCTCATGGCGACGATCCGCAAGGAGCTTGGCCCCGACACGGTCGACCACTGCCTGCGCACGGGCGAGCTGGGCCCGATCTTCGCGAAGCAGAAGGAGAAGATCTGGGACCACGGCAGCACGCTGACGACGGATGAGCTGATGATCCAGGCCACTGGCGAGAAGCTGAACCCCGAGTACCTCCGTCAGCACCTTGAGCGTCGCTACTTGCGCCGAGAGGATTGAGCAGGAGAGCGGGCGCGGAAGACGGGGAAACCACGAGGCGAATGGAGTTGCCGCACCCCATGATAAGGCTCGTGACGCGAGACAAAGGGCTGCTGCCCTTGGCTGCGCCAACGCACATGAGACGGAAGACGAAACGAAGCAGCAGCACTCCCCATACGAGAAGGATAAAGAGAGTGAGGAGTACTGCGGCTGGCCCTGCCATGAGGACAGAGGTGTTTGGGCGTGCATACATCTTCCTCGTCCCCCTTCCCTGCATTGCGTACTGCCTCTTCTCCTCTCCCTCCTCCTCTCCCTTCTCGCACTTGCACCGATCTGCTTGACAGATTTGGTATTACGCGCAGTAGTAGGTACTCCGTTTGGTGTGTCAAGACGCAAAGGCACTCCCCGCCCCCCCCCTCTTTCCATTGCCCTGTTGCTGTGTTTTGCAAGCTGTGGACAGAGGTCACCTCACCGGACCACAGCTACAGACCTCCTAGCCATGTCGCATGGCGGTTCCGCCATCACGGTCGACGGCGCCGGTCATCTCTGCGTGCCCAACGAGCCGATCATTCCCTTCATCGAGGGTGACGGGATTGGGAAGGAGGTGACTATGGCGGCCATCCGCGTGTTTGACGCGGCGGTTGCCAAGGCCTACCCGGACGGCAGCCGACGGGTGCACTGGAAAGAGGTCCTTGCAGGGGAGAAGGCGTTCAAGACCACGCCGGAGCACACGTGGCTTCCTGAGGAAACCATGCAGGCCTTCCGGGAGTACCTGGTGGGCATGAAGGGCCCGCTCGCCACGCCCGTTGGTGGCGGCATCCGCTCCTTGAATGTGGCGCTCAGGCAGGAGCTTGACCTGTACGTGTGCCAACGCCCGGTGCGGTACTTCACAGGCGTGGGCAGCCCGCTCAAGCACCCGGAGTGGGTCGACATGGTGGTCTTCCGCGAGAACACGGAGGACATCTACGCCGGCATCGAGTGGGACGCGGGGACACCCGAGGCGCACAAGTTCCGCGACTTTCTCACAAAGGAGATGCGGGTGACGAAGGTTCGCTTCCCCGACAGCAGCAGCTTCGGTGTGAAGCCCGTCTCGAGGGAGGGAACCGAGCGACTCGTGCGGGCGGCCATTGAGCATGCCGTTGAGCACAAGCGGCCTTCCGTGACGCTGGTCCACAAAGGAAACATCATGAAGTACACCGAGGGCGGCTTCAAGAAGTGGGGTTACGCGCTCGCGGAGAACGACGCCGACCTGGCACCGAAATGCTTTACCATGAACACTTACGAGAGGATAGCCCGCGATGCTGGTGCAGCGGGTGGTAAGGCCGCCGCGGACGCCGCACTGGAGGCCGCCCAGAGGGCAGGGAAGGTCATCATCCAGGACTGCATCGCCGACGCCTTTCTGCAGAACACCCTTCTCAAGCCCAAGAGTTACTCCGTCATTGCCACGTTGAACTTGAACGGCGACTACGTCTCAGATCAGCTGGCTGCCATGGTGGGCGGCATCGGCATTGCACCGGGGGCGAACATCAACTATCGCACGGGGCACGCCATCTTCGAGGCCACGCACGGCACGGCGCCTGACATTGCAGGGCAGCAGAAGGCGAACCCGTGCTCCTTGCTGCTGTCCGGGGTCATGATGTTCGACTACCTCGGCTGGCACGAGGTGGGGCAGCGCGTGGTGGCGGCGATGGAGCGATTGTTCGCCGAGGGCAAAGCCACAGGAGACTTAACCGCGCTGATGGTCCCGGCAAACGGCGCTGAACCGACCACGTTGTCGACGGACGCGTTCACCCAGGCGCTTGTGGATCACCTCTGAAGCAAGGGAGAAGGAAGGAAGACCATATGGTGCGATAGTGTCCCTCTTCCCCCAGCACATTACACACACACACACACACATACACACCATTCCCTCTCCATTACATATCCTTTTTTTCTTCTCCATCTGCAGCGACTCTCCGGTGCTGCGGTTGCTCCCCCTTTGTGCGAAGAGGCGAATGCACCGTGCGACAAACAACAGCAGCAGATGGAACGCTACGAGGCGAGTACCGGCAGGCATGTCTAGCATAGCGAAAGAAAGGGAGAAGTAGGAGAAGGCGTGCCGATACGACTGTCTCCTCCCCTATCCCCCTCCCTTCGTGGCACGGTGTACTCTTGGGCATACTCTCCTTACCTTCTCCTCCTCCTCCTCTGTCTCTCCCCTTCACACACATTAGCAAGCTATCTCCATTTTTTTAATTTTATCCCTCTCTACCCTTCTCTCTCTATTCCCTTATTGTGGATAGCAGTGAACCCCCAGCGTAGCTTCTCCTGTGACCCTCCCCCCTCTCTTTCTCTCTGTCTGTCTCGATCTCTGCTTGCACCACCCGCAGCTCTTTGTTTGCTGTAGCTTGCCTTTCCCTCTCTGCCCCCCACACGGAAAGCAAGGGTGCCGCAACGCCAACTCGGCATTCCCCCCCCCCCCCCATCATCTTGCCCGACGTCTGAGGGAACGCACACGCGCGTAAGAAACAGAGCATACCGTAACATACAGGGGCTCAACATGGCTCTCACGACGCGCATCATTAAGGAGACGGAGAAGCTGCAGAAGGAGTGCCCCCCGGGCATCCAGGCGGCCCCCACCAGCAACAATCCGCGGTACTTCAAGGTGATGATCAAGGGCCCTCCCGGCACCCCCTACGAGGGCGGCTTCTTCCACCTTGAGCTCTTTCTGCCAGAGGAGTACCCCATGGTACCGCCCAAGGTCCGCTTCCTTACCCGCATCTACCACCCGAACGTGGATAAGATTGGCCGCATCTGCCTCGACATCATCAAGGACAAGTGGTCACCCGCGTTGCTCATCACCAAGGTTCTCCTGTCCATTCAGATCCTCATGGCCAGCCCGAACCCGGACGATCCGCTCGCCAATGACGTGGCCGACCACTGGAAGAGAGATGAGTCTGGCGCGTTGGCGACGGCGCGGGAGTGGACGCGTAGGTTCGCCATGCAGTAGAGATGTATCGAGATATCCCTTCTATTTGATCCACCACCGATGCCTCTCTCCTTGATGAAAGGAAGATCCCCCCCACACCCCCCCACACACACCACCGTCCCACGACGCCTTCTCTTTCCCTCCCCGTTTCTTCTCTTTCTGTGTGCTCTCCGTCGCATTCTCCAGCGGTGTATATATATATGCGTGTGTGTGTGTGTGTGTGGACGACGGCGTTCTGCAGTGTTGTGCGATTCGGCTCTCTCTCCCCTCTCCCTTATACGGCCTACACAAACACAGACAAGACACACACACACGAATGCGCATGTACATGTACACGTGCGCATATATTTCTCTCGAAGAAGGGAAAAAAGAAGAGAGAAGGGAAGGACGGGGCGAGGCTCACTAACTGTGCTTTTGGCCTGTGTTTCTCTCCGCCCCCTCCCCCCCCCCCCTACCCCCACCCCGTCCTGCATCTTTCTCTTTCCCTCTTTTCCCACACTCATTCGCGTGACAGCCACCGGCACAGAAGGACCAGCACGAGGAAGAGGGGGAAGATGAAAACAAACGAACAACGGTAGTAGACACAGAAAGGCGGATCGTCATCCCACTGCCAGTGAATACGGCCCAGTGACCTATTTTGTTTTTTTATGCTGTGGAAGGCGGCTGCACGGAGTAACCAAAGATATTATCAACGAAAGCTGTGGAGAAGGGATGAGGGAGGAGGGAGATGGTCAAGGCAACCGCCGGCTCATTCCCCATAGGAAAGGCCAAGACGCTGGGCCTCACAGGAACGGAACATTAGCAGATGGGAGAGCGTAGCAGGGATGCTAAGGACCGACAAATGCACACTCTTTCCTCCTTCCTTCCTCATCCCAACTTTACCCACCTGCCCATCTCTCGTTAGCCCCGTGTTGGTTCCATTCCCACTTTCCCCCTTCCCCTCCCCCCTCTCGTCTCTGCGTCGGTGTGGGGCATCTCATCTTCTTAGCCTCTGTTGAGCTTTTTTGCTTCAATATCATCGTTCTAACGGTGCCTTCCCAGTTTCCCCCCGCTCCCCCCATCAAGCCAGAACCTTGACGGTTTTCTCTCGTCGTGTTGCTGCTGCTACTGTCGCACACTTCGGCCCTGTCATCTTCCTTGTTGTTGTTGTGGACACAGGTGTAAGTTGAGAGAGAGAGGGGCCATCAGCGGCACAGCAGCAACACTTGCAGAGGAGAAAGGGAGGAACTGGCGTGCACATGCGCATGTCGGCGTCCCCNGCGGCCGCTCAGCAACCGCGAGGCAAAGCTTAGCGCGCCCGCCACCGCGTCAGCAACGGCGCCGTCCAGCGGCAACAACGACGCGCCTCCGTCCATGTTCGCCGGCGGCCCCAACTGCCTGCACTTCTTCGAGGACGGCAAGACGGTCATGGTGTTTGATGGCGGTGTGCCCTCGGGCTACGCGGAGCTATCACGAGAGCAGATTGTCGCCCTTCACCAGCGCCGAACCCACACCTTCACCTTCGATAGCGCCTACGGCAGCGAGGTCCCCCAGGAGAAGGTGTACAGCGATATGGGAACCCCCGTGCTTGGCGCCAGCTGGAAGGGGTTCAACACCTGCATCTTTGCCTATGGGCAGACGGGCAGTGGAAAGAGTTACTGCATGATGGGCCCGGACGGCGGCCGCAACGCGGGCAGCGCGCCGGGCATCATCCCTCGGCTGTGTCACGATCTTTTTGAGCAGATCGCGACGGCGAAGCGCTTGAACCGAGAGGAGATTGAGCGAGCGACGCTAGCGATGGGCGGCCCTCGGGAAGCGGTGGAAACGAAGGATGCCACGGCGGAGGCCGGAGAGACGCAGGACGAGGAGGCGCTGGGGAAGGTGCTGCCGCCAGAGCTCGATGTGTCCGTCTATGTGAGCTACCTCGAGATCTACCGCGAGAAGGTTCGGTGCTTGCTGAACCCCAAGCACGACAACCTGAAGGTGCGACAGCATCCCCAGCTCGGCGTCTACGTCGAAGGCTTGAAGGAGGTGCCTGTCACCCACGAGGAACAAATCGGGAAACTGATGAGGGCTGGCACGGAAAGCCGCCACACCGCGAGCACCAACATGAATGACACGTCCAGCCGCTCCCACGCCATCTTCCAGGTCCAGCTCATCCAGAAACGGAAGAGCACGACGAAGGACGGCGCGACCAAAACGACAGAGCTGCGTGCGCGGATCAACCTCGTGGACCTGGCGGGCAGCGAGCGGGCCAAGGCGACCGGCGCAGAAGGAGAGACTCTCAAGGAAGGCGCGCAGATCAACAAGTCACTGACCACCCTTGGCCTCGTCATCAGCACCCTCGCCGACCTCAGCAGCAGCAACCCCAGCGGCACCACCACCACCTCCACCACTGCAAAGCACGTTCCCTACCGGGACTCCACGCTAACGTTCTTGCTGAAGGAGTCGCTCGGCGGCAACAGTAAAACGTACATGCTCTCCACGCTGTCCCCGGCCACCATCAACTACGAGGAGACGCTGAGCACCCTGCGCTACGCCGACCGCGCGAAACAGATTGTTACCAGGGCGTTTGTGAACGAGACGGCGAGCGACAAGCGCATTCGCGAGCTCGAGGACGAGGTGACGCGCCTGCGCGACAAGATCCAGGCCATGATGGCGCAGCAGGCCAGAAGGGACACGAGCGGCGGCTCCCCGTCCCCCAACAACAACAGCCCACACCACCCGCGTGGGTCGAGGGGCAGGGGCAGCCGCCACGAGAGCAACAGCGAGGGCCCATCGCGCAGGATGAGCGAGGCACTCCTGTACGACGAGGAACTTGTCGAGTCGTTGCCAAGCCCACTCGACGAGCGGCAGCCCGCCTCGTCTGGCGCCGCACCGGAAACAGTCAGCTCGCTCAACGTGACGGACACGGCGAACCACGAGGCGGACGCGGTGGATGAGGATGTTTCCATTGATCTCGACGAGGAAGACGCGACGCGGCAGCCGCCGACAGATACGCCAGAGGAAGAAGCGGGGACCACTGAGGACACGGATGACGACACCCGCCGCCACGAGGATCCGTTCGGAGAAGAGAGCTCGCCCACCACGGCCGTTGCCGCAGAAGCCGCCTCGCCGACCTCGGTAGGTGGCAGCGACGGGGTGGATGTCGAGGCACTGCGGTCGGAGCTGCAGCGCGCAGAGGAGGTGATACGTCAGCTGACAGCGACGGAGACGGAGCGCGACCAGGAAGCTGGCGATGCCGTCGCCGAGGTCCGGGCCCAGTCGACGGTGAAGCTCAGCCGCCGCGATCCCTACCTGATGAACCTGGACGGACTGGGGGACTGGGTGGCTGCCCATCTCGTGGGAGCGACGGCATACCTGGGGGCTCCGGGCGACATCACTGCACTGGGTGGCCCTGCGTCCGCCGCCCACACAGCCGCGAGGGAGAGCGGTGAAGGGAGTGAAGGGGATGAAGACCTCGAGGACGACGGCGACCCCTCGCCCGTCGCCAAGCCAAGGCGGTTGCAGTACATCACTGTTGCCGTCCTTGCCGAGGACGGTGACTCCATCGGCTGCCCACACTGCAAGCTCTCGCGGGACCCCGCTAGCAACCGTTTTTCCTTGTTGCCTTGCGAGGGGTTCGACACGTTCGTCAACCATGACCCCACCCCGATCGACGAGGGCGGGTACACGCTGCAGAACGGCGACGTGGTGACTCTCGGGGACGTTGAGGTCGGCCCACAGGTGAAGTTCATGGACCCTGCGCAGGTGTTTGCCCAGCAGCAGCAACAACAACAACAGCAACAGTCATCGCCGGCGCAGCCGCTATTGACGGCACGTGGTGCCCGTACCCGTGTCGGGTTCGTCGTCGGCGCCGGCTCGCCAAGGGGGGCCGCGCTGGCCTCTTCCCCCAAAGGGCCCCACTCTCCGAGCGGTGCCGGTGGCCTTGTTCCACCGCTGAACATTCCGAATCTTGGAGAACTGAACAGCGGCGGAATCACTCGCCACGCCGACCCCAGCGCCGGCGACGGGTCCTGTGGAGACCGCAAGGAGTACTCCATGACGTCCCAGCTCTCGTACACGTCGTCGTCGGGCTTTGGTGTCGATGATACGCCTACGGCAATGGAGAGCGCGGGCCTCGCCCCCACTGTGCCTGCCTTGCAGCTCGGCCACCTGGCGAAGAAGGACACGCCACCGCCAAGGGAGAAGGCGGCCGGCATGACAAACGTGCAGACAGAGAAGCTCTCCCAACTCCTCCGCAACTCGGCAGTGGCACCAGTGCCGGCGCTCTTGGGCAAGAACGAAGAGGCCGAGAACTACTTTGGCGGAGGCGGGGGCAGAGCTACCGATGCCTCTTCGCCTTCTTCTGCGGCTGTGGTGGTGGCGCCGGCAGGTGTGCTGAAGGGCGGCGTTGTCGTGGGCCAGACGTTGCCTTGTGCCACCCCTGTCACAGGCGTGGTCAGGAAGGGGACGCTTCTTCCCACAGCGACGCCACAGGTGGGACAGACGCCCATGAGCGGCCCATCGCGGTTCATTGGCCGCCACACGCTCCTGTTCCTGGGCCCCAGCGGCGCCGGCAAGACCCACAGTCGGGAAAACCTGCGAGAGCCGGATCGGTGGTACGACTTCCTTGCCAAGCGCGCAGCCACCACAGTGAAGCCGACGTGGGGCGTCGATCACTGCATCGTCGAGGTCGCCAGCGATGGGTACGGGAGCGGCGGAGGAGACGATGGTGCCATGTCGCTGAACCTGCTCGAGCTGAGTGGGCGTGCTTGCTTCTCTCTCTTGCAAGACCAACTGCCGTCGCGGAGGGTGACCTACGTCCTCTGCTTTTCCCTTCGCGGGAACCCGTCCTTGCAGGTGTTCCGCCCCACCCTCGAGTCCATTCTCTGCCAGAGCGATCACCGCGACGCCTCCGTGGTTCTTCTCGCCACACACCTGAACAGTGCTCAGGCCTCCTCCACCGGCCAAGTGCCGGCGGCGGTGCACCGCCTGCTTGACGACATGGAGCAGCAGGTGCAAAACTTCTTCCTGCTGCTGCAACCCAACGCCGAGCTGCGGCCCAACATCGTGGGCCGCTTCGCTGTCGACAACGCACAGCGCAGGGTCTTCTCCGCCGGCTTCACCCGCGTCAGCACCTTTCCCGAGCTGCTGAGGTGGTTTGGCGATCAGGCGCAGCAACGCTGCCGCAACGATCTCGACTTCCTTAACGGCCGCATCCCTCTCGCATGCAGTGACAAGCTGCTGGGTATGGTGAAGCACATGAAGAACAAGGAGGGGAGGTGGTGCGTTTCTGCCCTGGCGTACAAGGCGCGCGCGAGGAGCCTGGAGGGGTGCTACCAGCATGCCCACACCCTGCATGTCCACACGCAGCTGCTCGGCCACTGGGGCCTCCTCATCCATCGCTTCCGCCACGCCAAAATGAAGGCTCACATTGTCGTCGATGTGCCGTGGTACCTGCGGCTTCTGAGCTGCGTCGCCTGCTGCGGCGCCGCCGCTGCGGATCGACCGGACGAGATGCTTCTGTGCACGCACCCCATCATGCACGCCTACGACCCGCGGTCGCTCTGCTTCCACCCCGATCGCGTCATCTTCGCTGATGCCTACGGGCTCCTGTCTCGTGGCGTCATGACGACCAAGGTGCTGGCCACCATTGTTGGCGGCCTCCTGGCGAGCGAGAGTCCCACAACGGCCCCCCGCGGCGCGAAGGAGCGGCCCGACTTGCCGGGCATCATTGAGCTCTTCCAGGTTTGTGACTACGTGGTGCCGGGGCGGAAGCTGTCCTTCTCGCCCGAGAAAGGGACGGAGAAGAACCAAGGCAGGACGCCGACACCGACGGAGGACAAGAAGAGCGGCTCCCCCCTCTCTCCATCCTCTTCTTCCTCCTCGGCATTCTTTGAGTCCTTCCTCCTCCTGCCCTCGGCTTTCCACCACGCCGCGCCGCCCACCGTCGTCCTGCACACCGCTCGTCTCCTGACGGGCCCGTTCTACCGCTTCACCTTCACCATGGTGCCGCCCTTCTTCTTCGCCAAGCTGACGTGCCGCATTGCCAACAGCAACGACAACGGGTGCGAACGGGTGTACCTGGGGCCCGTGCAGAGATGGTTCGTGGAGTCCGACGGCCCGCACTTCCCCTTGTACACAGGCGATGGCACCGACGCTGGCCTGCCACGACCACCACAGCCGAGAGGCACTACGGTGCCGGGGAATCAGGAGTTCTGGGCCAACACGGCGTGGGCCGTGGGCGGTGGCGGCGCGCGTGCCCTCCTGCGCATGGTGAAGCATTCGCTGTTCATCACCTTCAACTGCACCAGCACCTACAAGCTCGAGGATGCCGCCTTTTACGAGGACCTGCTCGCGTCGGTGCGCAGTGTGGTTGCCGAGAGCCCCGGCACGCGCTGCGAGGAGTCCATCCTCTGCTGCTTCCCTGAGGATCTTCCCTTCCCCCCCAGCAGCGCCACCGGGGAGCTCTCCGTGTCCGCGGGGCAGCGCCAGTTACAGGAGACGATGCTGGAGACGGACCCCACGTGCTTCTACCACCCTGTCAGTGCAAACATCAACAGCTTGGAAAAGATACGGGAACGAGAGGCCGCTGCGCTGCAGACCGCCCGCATCCATCGGCCCGTCAAGCAGAGCCGCGAGAGTGGCGAGAACGGGGAGAGCGAATACGGCAATGAGGAAGATGAAGAAGAGCACGTGCCATTTCTCCGCAGCTTCGCCGACACTCCGCTACACGTCGAGCGCTTCCTTGCCCTTGTGGAGGAAACGTTCGCGCTGCCTGCGGCACTCAAGCAGTCTTTGACGCAGCGATTCGTCCGGCTGACGGAGGCGCGGGAGAGCTGCGCGGACTGTCCCAACGACGGCAGCGATGCCTCGGTGCTGGCGGCGCAGGCTGTGGGGGACGCCCTCGACGCCATCGTTGACGCGCTGGCGAACATGAAATGAACGCCCCCTCCCCCCCGCTTTGCACTCTTGCTTTACTTGGTCCTGCTTTACGGGCGGAAGGACCGAGGGAGGGGAGAGGAGCAGTCCAGCGACAATACTGTTTCGCAAAGAAGCACAAAAAACACGCACACAGAACGAAAGGAGAGAGGGGTTGCGGGATATGGAATGGTGTAGTGGGCCTTTGCCACACTCCCGCCTGCTTTCACTTTTGTATGGGGTAACGAGAAGAGCACGAGGACTAAAAGGAGAGAGCTCATGTCTGCCATGTACTACTGCGTTCCTCCCTTCTCTCCTCTCCTCGTTAGTCCCCCCCCTATCGTAGTTTTCGCTGCAGCAAGCTCACTTCTCTCCCCCCCCCTCTCTCTCTCTCTCTCGTCCTCATCTCGTCGTATCTACGGAACGCTAACGTTTCCTTTGATACTCCTTTTCCCCTCTCTTGTGGTTCACCTAGATTGAACTATTTGCCCCCCCCCCCCCCCCACTGCTTCTCTACGCCGCCAGAAAGAAGAAGAAGAGAGAGAGAAGGCCATGCCCAGCGGATACAAACGAGAGCGCACGCAGAGCACGAAGGAGGAGCGGAACGTGCAGAGCTTCATTGACAGCTGCGTCGGGTTCACGTCGAATGTGTCCTTCCACACCGTCGACGACGGGAAGCGCTTTGCACAGGAAGGACAGCAGGAGGCGTCTGCCCCGTCCTACGCCGTCCTGCTGCTCGGCTCGGCCGCCGCACTGGCCGACAATGGTGCCGTGCAAGCCGCCTTTCCTTACGCCACAGCAGTGCCCGGCCTGTGCGGCGCCGTCTCCGCTGCTGCGGAAGGCAAGGCCTACGTGGCCTCCGCCACCGCCACCGGCGCACGTATCCTTATCGGCAAGATCCCCAACATCGCCTCCCGCCACAACTGCCCCATCCGCCCCGATGTCATCAACAAGATCATCAAGGACGCGATCGGCGAGGTACCGGTAGGCGGTCATCTCGACGTTTACACCGTCGGCGCTTCCGGCTACGGGCTCGCCGTCGCCACCGCCATTGCTCGCTCGAGCAACCGCAGCTTCTCGGCCAAGGGTGGAAAGGCGGAGAAGGGGTACCTGAAGCCGGGTACCCCCGTTCGCGTGGTCGTCGAGGGTACCAAGGACGTTGCCGCTTTGAGCATCGCCGCCACCAGCGTCCAGCTGTGCCAGCGCCTCGTCGATGCCCCAACCAACCTGCTCGACACAACCACCTTCACGGAGATCGCCGTCGCGATTGTGGAGAAGCTGCACGCCGAGCAGGGGCTGAACGTGAGCGCGCACGTCATCAAAGGAGAGGAGCTACGGGAGCGGGGCTACGGCGGCCTCTACGGCACCGGCAAGGCTGCCGAGTTCCCACCCCACCTCGTGACGCTCAGCTACAAGCCCAAAGCCGGCATCGACCCCAAAGACAAAATCGCGTTCGTGGGCAAAGGCATCGTGTACGACACCGGGGGCCTCGCCATCAAGAGCCGTGACGGCATGTGCACCATGAAGCACGACATGGGCGGGGCGGCCGCTATTTTCGGCGGCTTCCTCGCTCTTGCCCAGCTGAACGCGCCGCTGGAGGTGTCGTGCGTGATGTGCCTCGCCGACAACGCCGTGGGCCCGCGCTCGCAACGGAACGACGACATTGTGTGCATGAAGTCGGGTGTGACGGTGGAGATTAACAACACGGACGCCGAGGGCCGCCTTGTGCTGTCCGATGGCATCTACCACGCCAGCGCCGAGCTGCCGTACCAGCCCTCCATCATCGTGGACATGGCCACCTTGACGGGTGCGCAGGGCATCGCCACGGGCAAGTACCACGCCGCCATCTACGCCACCGCGGACGAGGCCGAGTCACGCTTTCTCACCGCCGGTCGTCAGTCAGGCGACCTCTGCTTCCCAGTGGTCTACTGCCCGGAGATGCACAATGCCGAGTTCGCGTCCGCCGTGGCGGACTACCGGAACAGCGTCGCCAACCGATCCAACGCGCAGGTGAGCTGCGCTGGCCAGTTCATCTTCAACAACATCGCAAAGGGGTACCGCGGGCAGAACGTGCACGTGGACCTGGCAGGCCCCGCCACCTGCGACCAGGCAACCGGCTTCGGCGTGTCCCTCCTGCTTCAGACCTTTGCCCCCGAGTCGTTCTAGCGAAGAAGATGCAGCGACGAGCCACCCAGTGAGGCTCTCTCTCCGCCCTCTCTCCCCCTTCCGTTCCTCACTCACGTAGCATGGCTGCTCTCCACAAGGCTTCCTGGCAGACCCGTAGGGCCTAAGAAAGCGCTCTCCCATGTGCCCCCGAGCACGCCAGGCCGTCATTTTCCCTGAAGTGTGGGTGGGGGGATGGGGGGATGACTTCTCTTCTGTTCTCTCCTGGGACTATCGCTGCTCCCCCCCCCCCCCCCCACCACCACCACCACCATCCCCTCTTTGCTGTTCTTCATCGTACGTCAAATGATCTTTTAATGAAGGTGATGTAGTCAATCTTTCGCTCTGCCACCGTTTCCTTGTTGTGTTAGTCCCTTCCTTTCTCCCCCCCCCCCTCCTCCTACCAGAAGGACACACACACACACTGTGATCGGTTGGAACCCACTCGCGGCAGAAATGTGGCGTGTGGTGTGTGGCATGTGGAAAGACGGAAGAACGCGACTGAGAGAGAGAGACAGAGAGCGTGTAGGAGTACCGCGCTCGGGTGCTTTCCCGAGATTTGCATTCGGTATCGATGACCGTAGCAGAAGAGAATCGCGGCGGAGTGGGGGTGAGAGGACAGCCCGTGTATGTGTGTGTGTGTGATACCTCGCCAGCCTCTTCTTCTTTGTCTCACACCGCACTTCCGCGTCCCGCCATCTCATCCTCTTCCTTCGTTAGGTAGTCTCGTTACTTGTTGTGGAAGCCGTTCGCGTGACTCCCGCTCCTCTTCCTTCTCCGCTGCCGGGGCCAGCAGCGCCATCTCACAAAGAAGCGTCTTCCCTCTCTCTATCCCTCCTCTCTGCCTCTGTTTCTTTTCTGCGTTGATTGAATTGCCACATCCTTACTGTTGCCCCACGATGAAGCTACCGGGATGGATGCGTCGGTGCGAGATCTACGCGGTGTGCATGGTGTGGCCCTTCGCCACCGTCGTTGGTCTCGTCTTCACCTACCGCATCTTCATCTGGAGTTACGGCGGGCGTGACTGCTTCCGCTACGTGGCCATCCAGGAGCCGTTCAAGGAGGAGTGGTATCAGGCGAACCCGAAGAGCAGCATCGGCATGGACACGCCACTGGCGCACGTGCCCAAGTACCTCGAGACGCCGGGGTACGCCATGCCCGGCACGAGCGCGGACGACGACCACCCCCACCACAGAAACTTCTAGCACACGCACACACACACACACACTGGCGGTGGGCAAAAAAAAAGGACAAAGACAAAGACGAAAGAAGAATGAAGAACAGCGAGGGGATGAGGGGGAGTGCGACGGGCTCGTTGGGAACGGCACAGCACGTGCCGCCTTTGACACTCTGCGTGAGCGAGTGGAGTATTCTGAGTGAATGAGGAGGAGAAGCACGGAGAAGAGAAGAAAGCCAGAGGAGTCCGTGTGTGTGTGTGTCGTCACTGAGTGGCTGAGGGAAGGTGTACTTCCCTTTTCTTTCCCTGTCTCCTCTCCATAGCACATAGCATATATAGCATACTTCCTTTCTTCTCTTTTTTCCTTCCCCCTCCCCTTCTCCTCTTTCGTTTGCGTCTCCGCGCCTCCTGCCCATCTCTGAAGGACTGGCTGCGAAGACGAAAGACGAAAGCAGAAGAAGACACAACGAGCAGACAACAATAACAATCGGCGCGCATACGTAGAAACGCATTCCTTCCTACCCCCTCCCCCTCCCCCTCTCATTGATTGTTTGGGCCGTTGATCGATCTGAACCTCTCTCGCCATGGTGAAGCACGTGTTCTACATCCCGGCATCGTACACCGCCGTGCTGTACTCGCTGCTGGTGGCATCAGGACTGCTCCTGTGTCTGTTTGTTGGTCTGTGCCAGCACAGCAAGGATCTGCTTGGCAACGCGTGTGGCCCCAAGCACTGGGAGTTCTGGCCGAGCATCAGCAGCGCAATCGGCGACCTGCAGCCGGAGCGCCAGATATGGCGCGTGGCCTTTGTGCTGTGCTGTCCATTCCGCCTTGGCGCCACAATTACGCTCTTCTCGGTCTTTTGGCAGAAGGCGTGTCGGGGTATGCAGGACGTCTACGCCCTGCTCCACTCGCCGTGGCAGTTCATGGGAAGCTCGGCGTTCTTGATTTTGCTGATGTTCTGGTCCGACCTCTTCCGGCTCATTGGGGCGGTGGTGTGGACCATGGTGACCTCCTCAGAGAACTTCGCCTACCACAACCTCGGGTTCGGCCCGTACATTGGCTTCGGCTTCATCCTGCAAGTCACCCTCACCGTCCTCGTCAGCCGCAACAAGTTCAACCTGAACATATACGAGACCCAGCGGGATGCACAGACCTCCTTGTGGCTGAAGAAGCTGTTCACGTATGGGCAAACGGGCGGTGCCCTCGGCGTGATCATCTTCAACACCTACCACAAGCTCACGTGCTACAACGGCACGTACAGTCTCTCGACGATGAGTGAGTGGGTCTTCGCGCTCTCCAATGTCTTCTTTGACGCCACGTGCTGGTACGAGCTCAAGAAGGAGGGGTGGTGGCTGAGCGGGTCGCCAGAGTTCTACCGCAGCTTGTTCTCCTCCTTCACGGGCGTCCCCGCAGCCTCGGGCGACATCAACGCGCCGCCCTCCGCCGTCGCCGACAGAGGAGGGGGCGAGACGAACAGGGACGGCGGCGATGGTGGCACCAACCCAAGCGATGGCACGCCGCGCAGAGACTCTGCGGAAGGCATCAGTGCCCCCGGCTCTGTCGCTGTCCGCATCCACGACACGCCACAGCAGCAACAGCAGCAGCAGGAACAGCAACAGCAGCAGCAGGGCCAGTCCACAAGCAACAGCCCCGCAGCTGGCGGCGGTGCGGCGGGGATGGCGGCGCAGCCGTCCTTCTCCCCTGCCCCAACCGCGATGATGTCTGCGTCGGCCGCTGCGAATGCACCGCTGCCGTCGCTTCCGTCAGCCACGGGAGAGTTCTTCCTCACGCATGACATCATTCTCCACCGCTTCACCTTCTGCTCTGCCCCCTCGCGGCTGCACCTGTGGCTGTGCGACATCTACTGGTCCCACCTCATGTTCGAGATGATGGTGCACGTGGTGCAGCACATGTACTTTATGCCGCTCATCGCCATGTCGCTGTCGTGGGAGATCATCGCGATTGCCGTGTTTGGCGCGCCGTGCCTCATGCGCATCGCGTCGTTCCGCCGCTGGGCGACGGGGCCCTGCCCACTCTCCCGCACCCTGCTGAAGCCCTCGCACATGCCAACGGGCATGCACTACCGCATCGTGCCCATGTACGTCATGTTCTACTTCTTCGCCTCCTTCTCTCATCTGCATCTGCTCATCCAAACCAGCGACCGGCAGAAGATTCTTGGCGTTGCGTTCGGCCCTCTGATGCTGATGCTTGGCGTTGTCTCCCGTTACCTCTACCCGTCCACCGCCTCCGTGAAGAGCGTGCTGGCCGAGAACAACGAGGACAGCCGCCGCATGCTCTACGCGTTCCCGCTCGGCTTGGTCCTTGGCATGCTGGAGCGCATCAGCCACATCAGCTCCCCGCCCATGTTCACCGAGCCCTTCTACGCCGGTGCGTTTGGTCTCGCGCTTGGCGTCGCCTTCACCACGACGGTGTACCGGCACGCCATGTTTGGCAACGCCGTGAAGGAGAACCCGTCCCTTCTCCTGGCTCCCTCCTCCCCTGCGGGCAACACCAATACCAGCAATAACAACGCGAGCCCCGCTGGTGGTGCTGCTGCAGCGGCAGCGGAGGTCGCCCCGCCGAGCAACACTGGAGGGAACAACCTCGTAAAGTCCGGGGACGGCAACCGGGGGGAGCACGGCGACGATGGCTCTATCAACGGGGCAGAGGCCCAGAAGCGCCACGTGCAGTTTCTACCGGAAGGCGAGGAGGAAGCCGCGGGCAACACCCTCGTCGCGCTCTCCATGGCCTACCCCCTCCAGAGCCAGTACCTGCTCGGTGTCGTGATGGGACTCACCACCAGCCTCTCCCTCACCTTCTACACCAGCGCCAACTACATCCCACGCCTCCTCGCCATCGACCCCTACCCGGCCTCGCTGCTCGTCGTGGCGGCCTTCGCGTTCGGCCTGTACCACTCCATCGATGTTATCCCCATTTGCCCCCAGATTATGACGCCGCGAAACCGCCCGGGTATTGTTGCTCGCACCCTGCGCGGGCTGTTTCGCCAGTCGTTCCGCCGCTTCGGCGCCGTCCTTCTCTCCTGTCTGCTGGTCATGCTCTACGGCACGAGGCAGACAAACTTCAGCTACGAGCGCCGCCACGACGGCTACCCGGTCACCTTTGACACCCCGCGCTCCGAAGTGCTAATCAAGTACTGGGGGGTGCAGGAAGACTTCTGGGGCAGCAAGAGGCTCGCCTTTCTCGGCGGCCTCGGCGTGACCTTTTGTGTTGGCGCCTTGTACCCTGTTGCGATGGAGATTACCCTGGTGCACCTGCGCTCCCGCCGCTTCGCGCAGCTGGCGGACAGCGTCGAGGCGGAGCAGGTCTTCCGTCGCGAGCCGTCGCTGCTGTTCTCGTTCGAGATGGCGTGGCTGCAGTGGACGATCATTCCCTGCCTGCTGTACGCGCTGTGCATCTCGTACCCCTTTGTGCCAATGGCGTGGCTGGTGCGGGAGCAGACACGCACCGTTACACTGGTGCATGTGACCGGCTTGTTCCTCTGCGTGTGGGTGGTGGTGCGCAGGATGCGGAACACGAAGAGCACCCTCGTGCAGAGCACGGTGACGGCGCGCAAGCAGCGCTCCATGCAGCGCTTCATCGTCTTCCTCCTCTTTGTTGCCTTTGGCGCAGTCATCACCGGCCGCACAGTGCTGCAGCCACCCGATGTGAGCTACCCCGCCGGAAAGGACACGGCGATCAAGTACCAGGACCAGGTCCTGCGTCTGCACGAGATGCTGATCCAGCTCCGCTACGACCGCAACGTCATCACGGACATTAGGCTGAAGGAGCACGAGGTGACGTACCACAAGGAGAGGTACGAGTACGAGGTGGATCACATTGGCCGGAACGTCACGGCGGAGAAAGCCACCGAGGTCGACGCCAAGTACGGCCTCGGCGACCTCAGCCAGAGCGTGCGCACCGACATCTGGGAGGCCGCCAAGGCCATGACCTTCTTCTCGGGCATGATCTGGACCGTGCACTTTGCGCTCGACAACTACAACGTGGATTCGCTGGCGCGCATGGTTCACCACGCTAAGGAGACAGAGGCCGGCATCGTCGGCTTGCTCGAGTCCGACAGCATGCACCTTGTCAACGGCAACAGAGATATGGTCGAGTACATGTCATACTACATGGGCTACCGATACACGGACTACGGCCCCACTGCATTGGACAACACCTACGGCTGTGCCATGATCTCCCGCTACCCCATTGTCAGCGTCCGACGGTACGTCATGCCGTCGCCGCTGGGCGAGCTCGCCTGCATGATTCACGCCGTGCTGGATGTGTATGGCATTCACATTCACACCTACGTGGCCCACTTTGGCAACACGGAGCACTTCGCTGACGGCCTGCTGCAGTCCCAGTTCCTTGGCAAGATTGTGCAGTCGAACCCGGGCCCGTCGCTGTGGCTGGGCTACCTCGTCACCTTCCCGGGACAGCAGGACAAGTACCACGAGTACACAGACCCCACGGCGCGCGGCAAGTTCCGCGACACAGCGCTGGAGATGTACGTGCGGCGGCCGTGGACCCGCCTCTGGGAGCGCGGCGGCTTCGAGGAGGAGCCGCCTGTGACGGTGACGAAGCAGCCCGGCGAGTCGCTCGACTTCAACGTTGAGGCGAAGCTGAACACGACCTACCACCTGGAGAAGGTGCTCGGCCCGCTGGACAGGTCCTTCCGCAGGACGCCAGAGGGAAAGCCATTGCGGCACTTCTACTTCAACCAGACAAACCGCTACGCCACGGCGCACCCCCGCTTCGAGTTTGTGGATCGCTACTGCCAGTACAACCTCTACAAGACCGGCGCCGCCGAGGATGAGGAGCCCAAGAACAAGGACAAGCTGCAGCCGTACACCGTGGACATGTTTGACTGGTGGCGCAAGATCGATGGTGGGGTGGAGGAGCTCTCTGACACGGAGATCCAGGTGACCCAGCTGAGGTTTAGAAAGCGCGAGGCGTAGGTTAGAGGGAAGGGGACATGTGTGCTGCTGCGTCATAAGGAAGTGTATGTGGGGTGGAGGAGGGTGAGATGACACAGGAACGCCCCCACAGTTGATCTCCCAGCTCTCGCTGACATGTCGAACTCCTGTACATACCGTGAAGAGGATCCTTGCTAAGCTTCCTCTACCTTTCTTCCTTCTTCATCTTTTCTCTTTGTCTCGACGAGATGCACACAAAAATGCCCCAAAGAGAAACAGACGGAGGAAGAGGGGGGAGGAGGTGGGATGTGAGCGCGATCCGCCCACCTGGTGCACCGCGCACATGCGCGCTTACGGGTAAGGAAAGAGGAACAGGGGGGAATGGGTGGGAGAGTGGTAGAGAGAGATGCAAAATGCGCGCGATGTTTTATCCTCTGAGCATGGTGTTCCATTCCACCACCGTACTGCGCCTCCACTATCTCTCTCTCTCTCTTTCTCGCCCTTGACGTGCATAGCCCAAGACACTTGCTTTCGTCTCTGCTATCCTTTCCCCCCTTCTCCTTCCCCTCCCCTCCATCGTGCACCACCGAGAGCGGGCAGGATGGCGTTGGGCGACCTCTTCACCTGGATCGTGGGGCTTGTCACGCCCCGGCTGGGTGGCTGGGGCGATGTGTCCAACGATATTTGCGTGCACGGGATGTGGGACGACAACCACAGCCACTGCGAGTGTACCGGCAACTGGACGACGGACGTGAACCAGGACCCCTTTAGCGGGGACCTCTTCGTCTGGTGCAACTCTTCGCTCTCCTTCCCGAACGGCACCACGTCCGCGGCGACCAAGTCCACCATGGACACGAAGAATCTCATCATCATCATCGTCATGGCGGTCGCCGGCGTGGCGGCACTGGGGACGGCGGTGTACTGCTGCTGCTGTCGCAAGCGGAAGAAGGAGCGACAGGCCGAGGAACAGCGCAACGCCCGCGTCCGAAGCAGAGACGACAGCGCGGCGTTCGCGCCAAATCATGCTGCGCAGAGCTACCAGGAAGCGCGTGCGCAGCAGCCACCAGAAGCTGCCTCTGCACCTGCGGCTGCTGCGAGGGCGAAACGGACGGTAACACCGTTGAGCTCCACTTCGATCGTTGGCAATGCCGGCCACACCAGTGCTGGTATACCCGTAGCTCCTCTGCAGCCCTCCGCGCTCAGTGCGCACTCCCAGTCTTACATACTCATTACTCCCCAGCAGCTGATGGGCCTGTCGACAGCTTCGCCGCAGTCCTTCCTCACGCACCCCACGGTCACGACGACAACGTCGGGGATGCTGCAGCCCCTTGCCCAGTCGCATCTGCGAGCACTGCACAACTCTGTGTTCGTCCCCATGGACATGTCGGTGGCAGGGCAGCAGCCACAGGCGCCACAGCGGGCCGTCAGAGAATCCACCACCGCGAGTCTACGGCGGCGCCATCAGCGGGACCAGCGGGACCAGCAGCGCCAGCGGCATCAACAGCGCCTGCCGCGGCAGCGACGACCTTCGGCGGCGTTTCATCCGTTGGGCCAAGGAGGATTCCCCGGCACCGCAACGCGCTCTCCGTCCGCGTCTCTCCTGCGCTCCCAGCCGCTTCCCGAGGGCATCTCCAGCGTCCTCCATGCCTCCTCACCCGCCGCGCGTAGCGTGAGCCAGCCCCGCAGGTCCCTGATGGGGGAGCACTTGTGGGACAGCGAGGCGTCGCTGCTGTCTGCGCACACTGAGTCCGTCGGGACAGTGTCGGACACTGCCTCGTCTGGCGGCGACGAGTACGCGGCGGGCGACATGTTCTACGACCCCGACACGGGCAACTACTTTGTCTGCACCGCCAGGGAGGCCGACGGCACCGCAGAGGTTGAGGACGACGACGACGGGAACGAGCGCGGCATCCACGAGAACGAC
Organism: Herpetomonas tarakana; assembly: GCA_030849825.1. Lineage (NCBI taxonomy): Eukaryota > Euglenozoa > Kinetoplastea > Trypanosomatida > Trypanosomatidae > Herpetomonas > Herpetomonas tarakana. The sequence goes on from JASAOB010002862.1 coordinate 45,501, forward strand.
CATGAGGCGTCTTGGCAGGACGATGTCGACAGTCACATCGTCGACTTTGTGACCGTCCAACAGCGGGAGCAGGTGGGCCGCCGTGGGCCTCGCTCCCAACGGACCACGGCGAGCGGCAGGGACGGGGAGCACATGAGGAGCGGCAGTGTGCGCGCTGTCCCCCATCGCAGGCGGCCCACCTCATCCTCGCTCCAGCACTACCAGTTCCCGCCACGCTCGACCTCTGCTGCCCCCGCCGCCCGCCGCACCTATTGCCGGAACGATCGTGACAGTCGCAGGGCAAGCTGCGCGTACGGCAGAGGCAGCGCGGGCAACGAACCGAGCTCGCAGCACGAGCCCTTTGCGTAGTCCCGATCACTCCCGCGACACCTGCGGCGCCGGACCACACTGATAGTCCCTAGTCAAGTGTTTGTGTCGAACGGCATTGCTGTCATCATCTTTCATTTCCCTCCTCTCTCTCTCTCTTTCTGTTTTTTTGTCCTCCAATGATAAACATCTTCCTTGTCTTGTTCCTTTCGCGCGCGTGAGAGTGTGAAGTGGAAAGAACAGCGTACAGTTCCTTCATATCTTCCCTCTCTCACCATCTTCACTGGTTTTACGCAGGTACTTTACGAACATGCCGCATTCTTGGCGAAAGCAGCAGCACAACCCAACAAGAGCAAAGTGGCTGACGGAAGGGAGCCAAGGAGAGGGACGCAACACCCCCGGCGCACGCGTGGGGGATGCACTTTGTCAGTTCTTGCATGTCGCTGGTGTTGCGAAAAACGGTTGCTGTCCATGGGGGCAATGAGGCTGTAGCCCGAAAATAATCCGCAGCACCAAAAAACTGTGATTGAGCGACATACCCTTCGCACATGCACATGCACATGCCCATGCACTCGTTCCCCTCCCCCCCCCCCCGTTTGCCTCGCTTCTGGTCTTGCAGTAGCTTTGAGCAGCGTGTTTCTCATTCTTAGACTACTGAGGATATACCGTTCTCTTGCAGTGTGAGAGTTGTTCCGCCCCTCAGCTCCCTTTTCTCCGTGACTGTCGTTGCCACCTCCCACACATATATATATACTCACTCTGGCCTCACACGGCGACGACGGCTCACACGCGTAGGTGAGGACAGATAAGCAGACACACCGCCGCAACCACAAGGACAGCAGCGCTAGAGCCGTACGGTACCATACACTCACACACACTCAAACACACTCACGTGGGCGTGAGGGCATGGCTTCGCGACGCTCTGGCAGCGGCGCGGGGGATGGCACCGGCGGCTCCTCCTCGCTCCTCTCGTCGAATCAAATAGTCTTCTGCGTCAGCCCTATCCTCTTTGAGAACTGCGGCCTTCTTCTCGACCCGCCCAGTGGATTGACCACCGCCTCTGTCATGAAGCTGCGGCAGGAGTCCGGCAACGCCACGGCGATATCCCTCGCGAGCTGGAAGGACCTCGCGGTGAACGTGCTGGGCCTGCGCGAGATGACGGCGTACAGCGTGTTCGATGTCTTTTTCGCTCTCAGTGGTGGCTGTATGCAGGGCAGCTCCTCGTACGCCTCTGGGGAGGGGGCCCTGGGGGACAAGAGCGTCGCCGAGTTCCGCCAGGAGAGCAACCGTCTGCTGCTGGCGAAGATGGGCGGCAGCGTGGACGAGGCGCGCTGGCCGGTTGCCTCCACCGCGCGTCAGGTGAGCCTGCCTGGGCTGGTAATCTTTCTTCTCACTCAGCTGCTGCTTGAGCGCCCGCCGCGCCACGCGCTTGGCGAGATTAGCCAGGACGTCGTCGTGAACAATGTGCGGCAGTACCTGCACGACTACATCACCGCCGTGGCGGTCACCCGGCAGGGCCGCGTTACGGTGGCCGACGCGCTGGAACTGCGTCTCCTCCTCCGCGAGTTTGTCAACGGCGTGGAGCAGCCCTTTGGCACGAACATCGGCTTCCTGTGGCCGCGTAGCGAGAAGACGATTGACATTGCCATTCTCTCCCAGTTCATCCGCCCGCGGATTGTGCACCCGAACGACATGGACGCGTCGAGGTCGGGGAGGAATCCGGCGACGGGCAACACGCCCTTCGCAAACAATGTGGTGATCAGCGGCGCGCGCGACAAGATCGTGACGCCTCCGCCGCCGCTGCTGGCCGATCCGCAGGCGTCGAATCTCCTATCGCACAACTTTACCATTGTGGACTGCACCCAGTCCGCCTTTTACGTGGCCTCCGCGCTGCCCCACACACGCCTCTCTCAACTCAGCAACTGCACCGTCGCCCTGGGCCCCGTCGGTGGCGTCCTCTGCATCGATCGCTGCCAGAACTGCGCCATCTCGGCCCTCTGCGGGGCCGTCGTCATCAGCAACTGCACCAATGTGCAGCTGTTCGTGTGCACAAACACCCCGCCAGTGCTCCTCACCGGGAAAGGTGCCGCCAGCTCCTCGCCGTCGGCTGCCGCTGCTGCCGGGGCCAATCGGGCAGACGGCCTCTCCGGTCTTCACAATGTTCGCTTCGCCCCGTACAACTCTCACTACTCCACGCTCGAGGAGGACCTCGCCGCGTCCGGTGTGAGCCCAAAGCTCAACCTCTGGAACGCTGGTCTGCCCTCGCAGAGCTTCATTTTGCCGCCAGAGGAGTTCACGCCGATTAGCTTCCCGGTGAACCCGCCCATCAGCTCCACGATGACCACCCGCACCAACCCGTGCCCGCTGCCGCAGGTGTATCAAGAGGCCCTCTCGCGCCGCCTGCGTCGCTTCCACGACGTGTCGAGCGACCTGCACGACACCTACACAAGGCTGGAGGACGAGGGGAGGAAGGACCTGGCCGAGGCGCTGCGGACAAGTGTGCACGCCATGTTCATGGAGTGGTTGAAGCAAAGTGGCCAGGCCGCCGGGCTTGGCGAGCTGCTTCGTGGCGGCGGAGCTGTCGGGAACAGATAGGTGTCCACCCCCCGCCCTCTCCTGTGTTGATGTTCCTACTCGCGCTGGTGCTGCTGTCATCCTTCTTCCCTCGTCCTTCAGTTGACACATATCCGTTCTTTATCATCATTACGGGAGGAGTGGGGGAGGGGAGGGGAGGGGAGGGGAGGGAGACCCATAGACTCTCTCTCTTTTGCTGTCACGTCCCCCCTTTCGCGGTTTGTGCGACTCATGGCTGTGTCGTTGCCTCCCCCCCTCCACCCCCACCCCCACTCCACCACCTCGTCTTCATTGATTTACTTCCCTCTTAGGGGCGTGGGCCACATGTGCGAGAGTTTTGTGCGTGCGTCGTGTGATGCCTCCTGCCTCCCGATGTTCCTGACGCTTCGTTTCGCCTTTGCATTGGGCTGATCACAACATGTTTCTGTATGTGCGAGGGCAAGGGAGGAGGGAGGCCTCCCCCACTCTCCTTCGACTTCCCCTCCCCTCCCCCCATCCATCAGTTCCTCAAAAGGGCCAACTCCTTTGCTGTCGGAACGAAATTTGCCCTTTGCTGCAGGATCCCTCCCCCCCCCCCCCCCCAATGTCAATGAAGAGAGATTAGACACCAACACCAATATCAGCAACAACACGAGCGGCACGAGCAGCACCAGCTGCAGCACCATCGTCACCATCACGCATCCACGGGTACCCCCGAGAAAGGGTGGTGAGTGCACTGGGGAGGGCGAGGATAGAGGCGGGGGATAGGGGGTGCCTTATTTGCCGCTGTGGGTGTGCATGTGGTCCAATGCGCATTCTTCCTCCTTCCTTTCTCGAGCTCTCATTAGAAGATAGTATCGCTTCGCTTGTGCTAAGTCCTATCCTTCTCGATTCTCTTTTACTCGTTCTGCTGTTTCCTTCCCTCGTTGTGTGCGTGTAGGGAAGACGTTTTGCTGACGCACTCACCCCCCGGGCATTGGACCACCTTCCACACCTCCCTCGAGCTCGTCCAGGGAAGGGGGAAGGACCGGGGAGCCGCCTTACGTTGATTCTTCTTCTTCTCTTCGTGTTTTCGGTTCTCTGCTGTTCCATACATATCCATATACATATCTTCTTCTCATTTTTGGTGTACATAGCAATCTATCGGGTTCTCTACCATCTTCCCCTCTCCCTTCTCTCCTGCTCACACACACACGCACCTGCGAGCGCGCGTGTGTGTGAGCGATGACTTCCTTAGCAGGACTCAAGGGCAACCCGCCAAGCAGCAGCGGCGACGCCTCGAGCTTGATTGCCGTCGAAGCTCAGCTGGTCAGCGTGGCGCAGCGCCACCTCCAGGTCCGCTTTGGGTCCCTGTACTGCCGTCGCGGCGACGGCTGGGCCCTCTTCTCCTTTGACGCGCTGGACAACCCGGAAGAGGTGGCGCAGCTGGGGAAGGAGGTGCAGCGCCTGTGCAACGCGCTGGTGCGCGATGTGACGAACAATAGCGGTCAAATCCGCATCCGCCTCGCGGGGGAGAACGAGGAGGCCAACTTCGCCGACATCAACGACGGTGCCGAGAGTCTCGCGAAGCTCATGGCCCAGAGCGGTGATGTCACTGGCGCGGGCGACTTGCTCGCGCTGGAGGAGAAGACGAAGGCGAACGGGGAAGCGTCCTCGACGCCGCCAAAGCACAAGACCAGCCCTGGCGACGCGGCGCTGCGCGGGATGCTGGAGATGCTGTACACCGATGTTGCCTCCGACGCAGGGGAGGGCGTGCACGGCGTGACGGACTTCCCTGCCGTGATGTGTCCCGTCGGCAAGCGCTTCGACGTCATTATGAAGCAGTCCGTCTGCATCAAGATGTACTCCCACTGCACCTTGGAGGACAACGAGGTCATTGGTCGTTCCGCCGCCACGGAGGGCCTCTCCCCAAGTAGTGCACATCTCAACGGCAACCGCGCCGACAGCACTAACCGCAACAGCGATGACGATGAAGGAGGAGAAGAGGAAGAGGAAGAGGGGCACTCCCCTGGCGCGCCTGGCAAAGGGCAGAGCGCGTCCATTGTGATGGAGGGCTCTTTCCTGCAGAACTCCTACAGCACCCTCGCTCCGCCCAAGGATAAACCGCTGGCAAAGCTATTCATTGACACCGCCTCCATCGCCCACGCCCTGTCCTTCTACTCGAGCATCGCGATAGAGAAGGAGCTGCCGTCGGTCTGGCGCGCCAAGGCCTTCACACTGCCGGAGGCGGGCGAGGTGCTCAAGCAGGTGCATGGTAGTCTTCGTCGCTACTGGAGCCGCCAGATACGGGCGCAGGGCGGCGGCGGCGGCGGCGCAACGGAGCGAATGAAAATCAATGCCATTTCGCTGCTGGCCATTGTGTCCGGCGACCTGCGAGAGTACTGCAAGAACCAAGTGGTGTTGGTCGGCGCGGGCTGGCGCGGGCCGTGGCGCATGCCGGTGGAGGACCTGCGTGCCACGCTGGACCTGTTCAAGCAGTGGAGCCGCATCACCGCCCTGCTCACCCGCGAGGGGGAGTGGGCTGACTGGGACGGCGGCAGCTTCCACGATGAGAGTTTCGACCGTCTTGCCGGCCGCCTGCGTGACGCGGTGCGGGTTCGCGAGACCATTGCGGAGGCGCAGAACCTCTCCAAGGACGGCCGACTGCCCGACGCCCTGGCACCGGAGATCATTTTTGACCGCTGCAGCATCTTCGACGATGCAGCGCGCGCGACCTGGGCACGCCGCGTGGCCGCCTTCGACAAGGAAATGTCCTTCCTCGAGCCGCAGCTGCGGTCCCGGGTGAAGGCAGTCCTCACCACCTCACCCGGCACGGACACGCAGGTGCGCCTGACCATTGCCAACCGCACCCTGCTCCGGCGAGAGGGGATCCGGTCCGCGGTGCAGAGCGAACTCAACACCATCGCTGAGTACCTCGTGCGCCAGGTAGATCTTGCCAAGGCCCGTCTCGAGAACGGGAACCGCCGCGCTGTCACGAGTCTGCAGAGGCTGCGGATCACCAAGGGCTGCCAGGCCGAGTGTGCGTTCATTCCCACGCTGGCGAACATGGCGTTTGGCGCGTCGCCGCAGCTCGACAGCGTCACCGCCCACGCGCAGTCCGCCCTGAAGGAGCTTGACGAGCAGGAGCGCGCCGTCGTATCGGAGTGGAAGAAGGCAACGGAGGCGGCATCACAAAAGATTGCCGAGCTGCCGGACGCGGTCGTGATCCAGCGGCCTGCCACGGGCCGTGGCGACGACGACGCCTCTGGAGGCTACGCCCCGCTCAGCTGCATCGTACACCCCAGCATTCGGCAGTTTCTCATGGATGTGCACAATGTCCGCGCGTGGGCGGCGCCGGCCTCCTCCCCCAGCGCCTTTGGCGGTGACCGCGAGGCCGCATCAGCTTCGGCAGCACGCTACCGCCTGTCCGTGTCAACAGAGAACACCATCAAGGCGTGCGAGGGCCTCGTCGCTGCCGCCGCGCGGACGCAGCAGTCCGTCGCGAACTTCAACACGGTCCTGCACCAGACCATCCCCTGCACCCGGGCGATGCTGCGGCCGACTATTGCGCGCGCGACGCAGCAACTCATGTACGCCGACTCCGACAAACGTGTCATTTCCCTCGCCAACCACCAGGAGCTGGAGGGACTGAACCTGCGCTTCCAGAACGTGGTGGAGTCCCTCAGCAGCGAAAACCGGCACATCCGCCGCTTCCACTACGAGTTCATCAGCCAGGTGCTCGCGCTGCACAGCCTCGACCTGACCCGGCACATGGACCAGTGGCGCAGCGCCGTCGACGGCATGCGGAGCGCCTTTGAGGAGTTCCTCTCGCAGCACCACTTCGACAACCACGACGACTGGCGCCGCCACTGGGACTGCCAGATCTACAAGGCTTTAGAGTATCAGTACCGCAAAGGACTGGAGAGCCTGCATGAGAACATGGAGGAGTTCCGCGTGGAGCTGGTGTTCAAGCAAGGCGTGGTGCAGTTCAAGCCGTCCTTTGAGGCGATTCGCGAGGCCTACTACGTCAAGCTGCGCGAGTTCGTCAGCGTGCCCCTGCGCTTCCGCGGCCTGCAGGCGAAACGCGCGGACAGCAGCGAGAGCTACGAGATCTACCCCGAGATGCCAGCGCGCAACAGGGACCGAATTGTCACCGTGCACACCAAGGCGGTGGAGCTGTTTCAAAAGCTGAACCGCGTGCGCAAGGCGTTTCGTACCCACATCAGCGTCGGCCTCTGTGGCACCAACGGTGCGCCGGACTTGGACTCTGTCGTCGCCAAGTGGGCCGATACATCCGCCGCCGCTGCCGCCGCCGCTGCTGAGGCAAAGGCGAAGGAGAGTAAGAAGAGTAGTAAGAAGGGCAATAGTACCGCTACTGCTGCTACTACTGCTGCGGGAGAGGGCACGAACTGCTTCTCCGACGGCCTCACCGTGGTGAAGGACCACGTCTTCAAGTTGAACAAGATCGACGACGTCATGAAGCTTGACTGTTTCGCCATCAGCACCGTTCCCGTCAAGGCGACCATTGAGGAGCAGCTGCACCGCCTCGAGGAGTCGCTGCTCAACTGCATGCGGCAGAACATCCAGACAGAGCTCAACGAGATTGACGCCTTCGTCTTTAGTGCGTCGAACGTGGTGGAGCGGCAGCCCACCACCATGGATGAGGTTGGGCTGGCCAACAAAGCGCACCGCGAGTGCGCGGCGCAGCTGAAGAGCTACGAGCAGCGGCTGCGCAACGTGGAGGCGCAGAACAAGGACCTCCGGGTGCAATCCGGGGCGTCGATCGAACTCGGCGCGACCAAGACCCGCTGGGAGCACCTGAAGGAGGCAATGGCCTCGCACACCAAGGTGATGGAGGCCTCTGTCGCCAAGATGCGGGTCTCCCTGGACGGCCTTATCCAGAAGTTCTTCAAGGATGTGCAGCGGTTCTCGCACAACTGGAAGAAGCAGAAGACGCAGCTCATGCAGGCCTTCACGGGCGAGAAAACGGAGCACATCGCGCGTGTGCTGGACGGCTTGAAGGATCAAGTGAACGACATGGAGGACCTCAAGACACAGTCAAAGGAGCTCGAGGCGAAGTGTGACTACTTCAGCCAGCCAAAGCCGAGCTTCTCTCTTCTCTCCGAGACGGTGCGGGACGTGGAATGCACCTCGAGCATGTGGGGCCTGTACGACAAGTTTCAGGAGGAGCTGGCCTCGTTGCGGAAGGAGGACTGGCTCACGTTCCGCTCGCACACCTACCAGTTTGAGGACTTCTGCAAGCAGTGGTCGGACGCGCTCGACAAACACGCCGCCGCCGAGGAGGAAAAAGAGAAGGAGAAGGGGGAAGACAAGAAAAAGAAGCCTGGCAGCGGCGACGAGAGCAGCAGCAGCAGCACCAACGCCATAGCGGCGTACCTGACGAAGCTCCTCAGAAACTGGTCCGTGTTGGGCCCGGTCCTCAAGGTGGTGCGCGGCGACGGGTGGATGACGGAGCACTGGAACGAGCTGTTCCGCCTGCTGGACATTCCCAAGGGCATGACCAGCACCGATCTCACCTTTGGCAACGTTCTCGACGCGTACCAGAGGCTGGTGGAGAAGGAGCCGGAGCTGAAGCAGCTCCAGGCCCGCGCACAGGGCGAGATCCAAATCAGAGAGGCCCTGCAAGACCTGCGCACGTGGGCCCTCGAGGCGACCTTCACGCTGGTCTCGCCCTCCGCCCCTTCCGCCACGGGCGAGACGAACGCTGGCAGCAGCAGCAACAGCACGGCACCCAAGGTGAAGCTCATCACGGAGTGGAAGGAGGTGATGACCGAAGTCAGCGACAATCAGGCGCTCCTCAACTCCCTCAAGGACACCCCATATTACGCGAACTTTGCCGATGAGGCCGCCGGGTGGGAGGTGAAGCTCGCCTCGCTGGCCGAGTCGCTTCTTCTGCTGAACAGCATCCAGCGAAGGTGGACCTACTTGGAGCCCATCTTTGCTCGCGGGGCCCTCCCGCAGGAGCAGGCACGCTTCAAGCGCATCGACAAGGAGTTCACCGGGATCCTGCGCGAGGTGGAGGCGGACCCGCGCGTCATGTCGCTCGCCTCCTCGGCGGATGTGAACGACAAGCTCAAGGGCATCTTGGAGCAGATGGAGCGCTGTCAGCAATCCCTCATGGAGTACCTCGAGGCGAAGCGGGACAAGCTTCCACGCTTCTACTTCATCAGCGACGAGGATCTGCTTGAGATCCTGGGCCACAGCCAGACCCCTTCCGTCATCCAGGCCCACCTCAAGAAGCTGTTTATGGGCATCCACTCCGTCAGCTTCAACGCTGACGAGACGGCCATCACGCACATGGAGTCGGCGGATCGGGAAAGGGTCCAGCTGCTGCGCGAGGTGAGCATCACCGACAAGGACGTGGAGGACTGGCTGATCCGCTTGGGCGACGCGATGAAGGCGACGCTGCAGGAGCTGCTCGTCAAGTGCGTCCAGGAGGCAGACCAGACAGCGCTCGCGTGCATCCGGGCGTACCCATCGCAGGTGCTGCAAGTGGCTCTGCAGATTCGCTTCGCCGCCGACGTGGAGGCCGCCATCGCGTCCAACACCCTCAACAAGGTGCTGGCTCAGGAGCGGGCACGGCTGGAGTCGCTCACGCGCACCGACAGCGCTGCCAAACCCGACGGCGGCGGCGCTGGTGAGGACGCCAACGTCGTGATGCTCAAGACCAAAGCGCTGATCCTCGACGTTATTCACAACATTGAGGTGGTGGAACTGCTCCTCGCGCAGGGCGTGCGGCGTGTTGACGAGTGGCACTGGCAGAAGCAGCTGCGCTACACCATGGACGGAGCCACCGGCCTCTGCCGCGTCCACATGACGGATACCTCGTTCGACTACACCTACGAGTACCAAGGCAACGCGCCAAAGCTCGTGCACACGCCGCTGACCGACAAGTGCTACCTCGTGCTGACAAAAGGAATGGACCTTGGCTACGGCGGCAACCCGTACGGCCCCGCTGGGACTGGCAAGACGGAGTCCGTCAAGGCGCTCGGGTCGGCGATGGGCCGCCAAGTGCTCGTCTTCAACTGCGACGAGGGCATCGACTTCCAGGCCATGGGCCGCATCTTTGTCGGCATCGTCAAGTGCGGCGCCTGGGGCTGCTTTGACGAGTTCAATCGTCTCAAGATTGACCAGCTCTCGGCCATCTCGCAGATGATTCAGGTCATCCAAGAGGCCCTCAAGAATCGCGAGCCGAGCTGCCCGCTGCTGAACAAGGAGGTCGACGTGAACCCGAACGCGGGCATCTTTGTGACGCTGAACCCCGCTGGCAAGGGCTACGGCGGGCGTACCAAGCTGCCGGACAACTTGAAGCAGCTGTTCCGCGAGGTGGCGATGAGCGTGCCGGACAACGCGCTCATCACGTCCACCATGCTGCTCTCCGAAGGCTTCGCGCACGCCCGCGTGCTGGCCAAGAACGTGGTGGAGCTGTACCGCCTGTGCGGCCAGCTCATGTCCCACCAGCAGCACTACGACTGGGGCCTGCGGCCCTTGAAGGCGGTGCTACAGCTGGGCGGCACGCTGATCCAGCGCTGGCGCCGCGAGCATGACGGTCGCTCGCCGTCGGAGCAGGACGAGACGGAGCTGATACTGCAGTCCCTCAACATCAACACGCTCAGCAAGCTGACCTTTGACGATGCACGGCTGTTCAGCGGGCTGCTCAAGGACATCTTCCCCGGCGCGCTGTCCCGCGAGGTGACCTATGCCGAGCTGGAGGCGGCCGTCAAGACAGCCGTGCACGCGCTCAACCTGCAGCCCATCGGCTCGCAAACGCGCAAGGTCCTGCAGCTGTACGAGTCCATGAACCAGCGCATGGGTGTTGTCCTTGTCGGGCCCAGCGGTAGCGGCAAGAGCACGCTGATCCGCATCCTCAAGAAGGCGCTGGAGGTGATGGGCGTCGCGGTGCCCTTGCACGTCATGAACCCCAAGGCGATGCCACGCCGGCAGCTGCTCGGCTACATGGACCCAGACACCCGTGAGTGGTACGACGGCGTGCTGACCGCGGCCGCGCGCGATGCCGTGAAGCAGCCAGCGGAGAGCCGCCCGTGGGTGCTGTGCGACGGCGACATCGACCCCGAGTGGGTTGAGTCCTTGAACTCCGTGCTGGACGACAACAAGCTGCTGACGATGCCCAACGGCGTCCGCATCCAGTTTGGCAGCAACGTCAACTTCCTCTTCGAGACCCACTCCCTCCAGTACGCCTCGCCCGCCACCGTGTCCCGGATGGGTGTCATCTTCTTCTCGGAGAAGGACGTCCACCTCGAGGCGGTGGTGGAGTCGCTGCTAGTGCGGCAGCAGTCAGATTCCCGTCGCGGCTCCTTCGTCTCGGGTAGCGGCAGCTTTGGGCCCGCACCGCCGCCGCCCACGGAGTCTACCGCGGCGACGACGACGCGGGGACCTCCGTCGCTTGACAAGGGGGCGGCGATGTCTCTTGACGAGAAGGAGCAGAAGCAGCTCCTGCAGAGGATTCTCAAGTACGTGTTTGCCGCGATTGACGAGGTCACCCGCTGGCCCGGCGCTCTCTCGGTGCCAACCACACGCATGGGGCTGCTCAAGACGTGCCTGAATCACGTAACAGAAACGCAGAGCGAGGCTGACTTCATTTATGCTCTGGTGCGTGGCCTCGGCAGCACACTGGAGCCATCGGCGCACCAGAAGCTTGCCAAGCACCTCTACGAGATGAGCGGGCAGAAGCCGCTATCGGACTCGCGGCCGTTGGACACCTACTGGGATCGTGCGAAGAACCGCCCTGCGGAGTTGTCCGCTGACTTGTCCGCCAGCGTCACACCCGCGGACCTGCTCGCCGGGCGTGCCCCCGTCATCCGCACGGTTGAGATCCAGCGCTTGGAGGCCACTCTCGCCCCACTCATCCGCGGCGCCGCCTGCACGCCATTCTTTCTTGTCGGCCCCGAGGGCGTCGGCAAGGGAGCCGCCATCAAGCACTGTCTCTCTCGCACTGGGGCGGAGGGTAGGGGCGGGGGTGGTGCCACCGGCCTGAACACCGGCATCCGCACCGCCACCATCAACTGCAGCGCGCAAACAAACTCTGTGCAGGTGATGCAGAAGCTGGAGCAGCTGTGCACGCCGTACAACACGGCCACTGGCCGCGTGCTACGGCCCAAGGAGGGCGACCGCCTTGTCCTCATCTTGAAGAACGTGAACCTGCCGAAACCGGACAAGTACGGCACCGTGGAGCTGCACTCCTTCCTGCAGCAGCTCATCCTTTACCGAGGCTACTACAACAAGGAGCTGGAGTGGATCGCGGTGGACCGCGTGCAGCTTGTCGCCACCATGAACCCGAACGCGTCAGCCGGCCGCTATGCCGTCGCACCCCGCCTCCTGGCAGTGGTGAACATCATCACCGTGGGCAATCCGGCGCGACACAGTCTGCTGCAGATTTACGGCACCTACTGGGCGGCGCTTCTCAAGTCCACGGGCATCGGCCAGGGCAGAGACTTTGACAACGGTGCAGAGCTCTCGCAGTTCGTGGTGAACGTTTTCGACAAGATCCGCCGCCGCTTCGAAGGTGAGGAGTACGCACACTTCCTCTTCTGCCCCCGCCACCTCACGAGCTGGATTACCAATGTGCTGCTCTACAAGTTTGATGCCCAGACGACCCTGCCCGCCGTCCTCGCCTACGAGGCCAACCGCGTCTTTGCCGATTGCCTGCCAAAGCCAGAGGACCGCGCGAGGGCGGAGAAGATCTTTGCGGAGCAGCTCGCAACGATTGGCTACTCGGCCCCCAGCAAGGAGGACCGCTACGCCACTATGTTCGTCACGTGGTTCTCCGGCGGCGGCGGCGGCGCGGGTGGTGGCGGAAAGGGCTCAGGTGGGGGAGAAAAGAGGGAAGAGGGGGAGGGGGAGGGTGCTGTGGCGGCTCTTGGCACGTCGGCCGGCGGCGGTGGTGGCGCACTGCCTCTGTCGCTGGCCTCGCGGAGGTGCCTGGAGCAGCGCAAGTACAAGGACGTCGTGCAGGAGGTGGAGAACGCGCTGCTGCGCTACAGCCGTGAGTTCAAGACACTCTCTATCCCGCTGATCCCGTCCGTCATCTTCTGGGTCACCTGTGTGGACCGTGTGCTCTCCAAATCGGCGGGCCATCTGATTGTGGTGGGCCGCCCTGGCGTTGGCCGCCGCGATGCTGTCGTGCTGGCCGCCTACATGCAGCGCATGGAGCTGGTTTCCCTCAACATGGGCCAGGACTACGGCCTCAAGAACTTTAAGAACGACCTGCGCGGCATCATCCAGCGCGCGGTGCAGCAGGACGACCGCCTTGTGCTGGTTCTTGAGGAGCACAACGTGGTGCAGGAGTCCTTCCTCGAGCTCGTGAACAGCCTTGTCAGTGGCGGCGAGGCCCCGGGCCTGTTCACTGCGGAGGAGATGGAGCTCATGTACTCCCCCCTCCGCGAGGAGGCTGCCAACGAAGGCTTCATCGGGCCGATTCAGGCCTTCTATCTCGAGAGACTGCAGCGCAATCTGCACATTGCCCTCGTCATGGACAACCGGCACCCGCTCTTCATTGTGCGCCTGCAGTCCAACCCGGGCCTGCTCGGCCGATGCGAGCTGCTGTGGATGGGCGCCTGGTCGAACGAGGTCACCAAGACCATGTGCAAGACGCTGCTCAAGGACAAGATTGCCGCCCTGGAGAGCGACAAGGCCTACAAGGGCTTCCACCTGCACCGCGAGATGCTGGCCCTCCACGAGAGCGTGCCGGACGCGACGCCAAAGGACTTTGAGGTGTTCATGAAGACGTACAGCAACATGGTCGACGCGAAGAGCAAGACGAGCGGGGAGGACATTGAGCGGCTGGAGACGGGTCTGGCGAAGCTCAGGGAGGCGGAGGAGAAGGTGGAGAACATCAAGAATGACGTGAACAAGAAGAGGAATGACGTGAAGGCGATGCAGCAGGAGGCGGACAGCGCGCTGGACAAGATTCAAAAGAACATGCAGGACTCGCAGGAGCAGCGGGACCAGGCGTCGGAGTTGCAGGCGAGGCTGAAGGAGGAACACGACGACATCCTTGTGAAGCGGCAAAAGTCCGAGGAGGAGCTCAGCGGCATTAAGCCCCTCCTCGAGGCCGCCCGCGACGCCGTCAGCGGCATCCGCAGCGAGCAGCTGAACGAGATTCGCTCGCTCAAGTCGCCGCCCGAGCCGATCCGCGACGTGCTGGAGGGCGTGCTGGCGCTGCTCGGCGTGAACGATGTCTCGTGGAACTCGATGCGCGCCTTCCTTGGCGAGCGCGGAGCCAAGGAGAGAATCCTCGACTTTGATGTCAAGAACGTGACCCCCGCCATCCGCAACAGCGTGGCGAAGCTGCTGTCCCAGAAGGGTCAGTCCTTCAAACCGGAGGTGATCCGGCGCGCCTCCCTGGCCGCCGCGCCAATGGCGGAGTGGGTCAAGGCGATGATCGAGTACGCCACCATCATGGAACGCATCGCCCCGCTCACCCGCCAGCTGGAGCAGCTCGAGAGGAACCAGAAGGAGGGCGAGGACAGACTCGACGAGCTGAAGAAGAAGCTCAAGCGGATTGACAAGCTCGTGGAGTCGCTTCGGGAAGAGTTCTCGGGCAAGTGCAGAGAGGCAGAGAAGCTGCGCGCGACGCTGGACAAGGCCGAGAAGGATCTGACCAAGGCAACGGAGCTGCTTGACAAGCTGAGTGGGGAGAAGACGCGCTGGGCTCGTGACGCCGCCGCCATCCGCCAGGCCAACCAACTCATGCCTCTCCGCGCGCTCCTTTCCTCCGCCTTCATGACATATCTGCCCAAGTCCACCGAGGATGTGCGGCAGCGGTTCATGGCGCAGTGGACGAGCCGTCTGGTCCCGTTCATGCCCGCCGGCGTGGAGGGCAAGGAGGGCAAGGCGACGGCGGCGGCGGCGATGCGGCTGGTGGGCTTCCTTCGCACGGAGGCGGAGCTGCTGCAGTACAAGGCGGAGGGCCTCCCGGCGGACGAGCTGAGCCAGGAGAACGCCATGGTCATGCTGGACACCATCCAGACTCCCCTCGTCATTGACCCAGCCAACCAGGCCGTTGGCTGGGTCAAGACGCACTTGCGGAACCAGAATGTGGTTGTCGAGGTGGCCTCCCTGCATGACGAGCGCTTCACCCACACACTGGAGCTGGCGATCCGCTTCGGCAAGACGCTGCTGGTGACCGAGGTCGGCGCTGTAGATCCCATCCTCTTTCCCGTCCTGCGCAAGGACCTCATCTCCGCCGGTGCAAAGCGCGTGGTGCAGGTTGGCGCCAAGGCGGTGGACTGGCAGGACACCTTTCGCATCATGCTGTTCACGCGCAGCACGGACCTCGTCCTCCCGCCCAGTGCCGCGTCGCTCGTGACAGAGGTGAACTTCTCCGTCACGAGCTTAGGCCTCGAAAGCCAGCTGCTCGGCATCACGATCCAGCACGAGAAGCCGGAGCTGGAGGCCCAGAAGGTGGAGCTGCTGAAGAAGGAGGAGGGACTCAAGCTCGAGCTGACAAAGCTGGAGTCGCAGCTGCTGAAGGAACTTGCGGAGTCACACGGCAACCTCATGGAGAACACCGAGCTGGTCGCCTCACTCAACACCGTGAAGACGCAAGCGGCTAGCATTCACGAGGCCCTTGCCAAGTCGCACGCGCTGCAGACGGAGCTGGATAACAAGCGTGACGTCTACAGACCGTTCGCGCGCACCAGTGCGAAGCTGTTCTTCCTCGTCAAGGACCTCGAGAGGCTCAACCGCATGTACCAGTTTGGCCTCAACGACTTCATTGACATGTTCTCCACCACGCTGAGCCAGCACGGTAGGAGGGCAGCATCGGCAGCTGCTGGGCCCGCTGGGCAGGATCCGGGCGACAGCGACGCCAAGGCCATCGCCGCCACGGTGGAAGCCCTCGTGAAGCGGTTCGTGCAGGTTGTCTTCCACAGCGTCTCGGTCGGTTTGCTGAAGAACAGCCGTGTCGTCTTCGGTCTCCACCTCCTGCACGGCTACCTGCCCGCGGGGACGTTCCCGCAGGACCAGTGGGAGGCCCTGATTGGCGCAGTGAAGGACGTGAAGGAGAACGTGCAGCTGCCGGCCTGGGCACCGGCGGGGAGCAAGGTCAAGTACGCTACGTTGGTGTCCTCGGCGTCTGGACCGAGTCTCGTCGAGAAGTGGGGCCTCACGTCCCAGGTGGACAAGTGGTCCACGTGGATGGCCGCACCGAACCCGGAGGACTCCCTCGCCAAGTCGAGCTACCCGCTCATGGAGCAGCTCTTGCTTGTCAACACGTTCCGCCCAGATCGCATGTCGGTGCTCTGCTTGAATGCCATCCTATCCCGTCTCGAGATCGACAGCCTTGTGCCTAACACCCCGCTGGAGGAGACCATTGTCGGCAGCGCGGCACGCACGCCGATCCTGCTGGTCGCGACAGGCGGCGCGGACCCGAGTATGGAGGTCCAGGAGGTGGCCATGCTGCGCGTTGGCAAGCAGCGCTTTACGCAGATCGCGCTTGGCGGTGGCCAGACCGACGAGGCCATGCAGCAGGTGCGGCGCTGCGCGGCCCAGGGGGAATGGCTGTTCCTCAAGAACTTGCACCTCGTGCTGGATTGGGCGGCCACGCTAGAGAAGGAGCTCTGCGCGATGCCGGAGCCGAACCGTGACTTCCGCCTCATCATCACTACCGAGCCGCACGATGCTTTCCCGTCCGTGCTGCTCCGCATGTCGCTCAAGGTCACCGTGGAGGCGCCGCCGGGCGTGAAGCAGAACCTGCTGCGCACGTACTCCGCGTGGGATCGCGCGTTCCTCGAGGCGCAGTCGGACACGGGTGCACCGATGCTGTTCGCCCTCGCCTGGCTGCACGCCATCGCGCAGGAACGCCGCAACTTTGTGCCACAGGGCTGGGTGAAGTTCTACGAGTTCTCTCCTGCCGACCTGAAGGCGGCCACGTCCATCATCACCGCGCAGAGCCGCAAGCAGGCGCAGCAAGGCAGCGCGCCAGGGGGCAAGACGCCAGCGACCGACTGGGTGACCATCAAGGGCTTCCTGGAGACCTGCATCTACGGCGGCCGGCTCGACAACACCCACGACGAGGAGACCCTCTCCCAGCTCATCAACGGCTACTTTAGCGAGGACGTCGTGCAGCGTGGGAAGGTGCCCTTGTTCGCGGATGTCACGGTGCCTACGTCGAACAATCACGACGCCGTGGTGGCGTTCCTGCAGAAGTCGCTGCCGGATGTGGACCCGCCAAGCCTGCTGAAGCTGCCAGACAATGCCGACCGTGCCGTGCACGAGGCTGTCGCGACGGAGCAGATGGAGCTGCTGCGGAGCCTTTCGCAGGAGATGCAGGCCGCGCACGTCAGCTCCACCGAGGGCTGGCGCGCGCTGCTCGCTCCGGTGCTGGAGCTGTGGAAGAGTGCCGGCCTCGCTGGCGCCGCTGCCGGACCTATGCGCGCCATCGCGCAAGGCAACAAGGACCCCGACCCGATGGAGGTGTTCTTTGTCAGTGAGGTAAACATGCTGATCCGCCTGATTGGCGACCTGACGGCCTTCTTCGACTCGTTGAGCGCGCTTTCCGAAGGTGCGCTGATTCCTTCGGAGAGCCTGCGGGCGGAGGCGAGCGAGCTGTCCACGGGACGCATGCCGGCGTCGTGGCTGGACCGCATGAGCGGGCCAAAAGAAGCCAAGCTCTGGCTCGCCCTGCTGTCTCGCAAGTACACAAGCACGACGGCCATGCTGAAGAGCCCCAACGTCACCGCCTCGACGGTGTACGACCTGACCAACTTGCTGCGACCAGAGACATTCTTCAACGCCCTTCGGCAGCACACCGCCAGGCAATGCAAGTCACCGCTCGTGGACCTCGTGCTGGTCGCCACCGTCGGTGGCGCCAATAGTGTCCCTGCGAGTCTGCAGGTCAGCGTGACGGTGGCGGGTTCTTCATTGTGTCTGCAAGGCGCCTCAATGGGTGCCAACGGCCAGCTGTCACGGCTCTCCGCCCATGCGCCGTCCTCGACTCCGCTCACGACGAATGTGGTGGTTCGCTGGGTTCCTGGAGCAGAGCTGGCGGAGCAAACGCGGCGCAGTGCGGGCAAGTCGACCACCATACCGGTGTACGCCTCCGCCGACCGCACAGTGCAGCTGTTCCCCCTGACGGTTCCCTGCGCCAATGAGCAGGAGGCCACGTTGCTGAACATGAACGGTGTCGCCTGCTACCTCATGGTGTCGTAAAAGCTGCTAGAGTCCCACATACTTTGTTGTTGTACCGTTGCTGTTGAAGGGAGGAGGAGGCTGCTGCCTATCTGCTTCTCGCTTGGAAACTCTTCTGTATTGAGGAGAGCGCGGCGTCTCCTTTTACTTGTGATGAATCCTCTTCCCTTCTTCCTTTCCCCAGCCGACCTTTACCGATGTATCCCATCTACCCCTGTCCACAACAACCAAGAAAGAACGAAGCGTCCCGCAGATGGCCCATCCATGCAATGTTTCCTCCCCTTGCCATGTCGGGGTGGGGGGAAATCTCCAGAGCGCTGGGGGCAGTGAGCACTCCGAACTGGCGCCAACACACTTCTTGCCTCATACCCCCCCCCCCCCTCCTCCCCTCCTGTGCATGCGCAGACTAGATCCATTATCGTAGTACTGAGGTTCGGACTGCTTCTCTCTCCCTCCATCCCCCACATCTGCTCTGCACGCGTTCAGCAATGCAAGCACAGGAGCAAGCTCTTGTGTATTGGCTGCGATCGGTGGGGATGCCAGAGCACCTGTGGCCCCGGCTCATCCAAAAGCTCCGCGGTGACGTGTTTGACGTTGGCACGTCCTTCGCGCTCGCCCAGCGCGCACTGCCCTCGACGAACGAGGAGGAAGAAGGCGAGGGGGAGCAAGATGGGCAGACTACGGGGAGCCCTGGCACGGCGGAGGTCGCTGAGGGGCTTGCCACGGACACATCCCCGTCGCACATGGCGGGAGACGCCACCCCCACTGCCCACGCGGGAGGAGTGATCGAGGAGGAGGAGGAGGAAGAAGAGAGCGGCGCCGGTGCTGGCGGCGCCGGCCACCCCTCACGCGCAGGAACACACCAGCGCATTGGCGCGGGCGGCGAGCTGGCCGGTGGTGACGCGGCCCTTCTTCCTGGCATCCCACTTCGTGACGACGGGCTTGACGAGCTGCAGCGGCAACACCACCAGCAGCAGCAATACGGTGAGGCCGATGGCCAAGCAGAGGAGGACGAGGAAGTGCGTCTCGCACCAGGATACGCGCTGCTGTCTACGCGCGATATTGGCGCGTGCGAAGATGTGTGGCTTGTCGACCACTGCTTCACCTTCCCCCTCCACGAGGACATGTGGCCCGTATTGGAAGGCAACCCCGAGCTCCTTGCCCGCCTCGAGGCCATTCTTCGTCTTCCTCCGTACGCGGAGAGCGCTGCGGCGGCCGCCGTCAGTGCGGAGGAGAATGAGGAGGCGCGAGGGGTGCCTGCGACTGCGTGGGAGCAGCCGATGCCACCGTTCGCTTCGCTGGCAGGAGCACCAGCCACCGAGCAGCACCTGCTGGCTGGCTCACCAGGGGCGAAGGCGACCGCGGCCCTGCGAGTGCAGGAGTCGATGTGGCCGCACATTGGCCTCTATCACCTACGACAGCACACCACAGTCGCACCGGGCAGCGCAGGGCCGCGTGACACCGCCGCACTGTTCGAGGGTGGCGCCGGTGGTGTTGGTGGGGAGGCCTCTCGCACGAGAACCCACTACTCCTACCAGCAACAGAACGACGACGCCGATCTTGGGGACGAGGGGCCACACGGGGAGGAGGAGGTGACGACGATGTGCTGCGGCTTCTTTCACGACGAGGTTGGCAGCGCCATCTCACTGACCACCAAGGACGCAGCGGCGAACGTGAAACTTCTGTCTATCCCGATTTACTTCCCCGACAAAGGCTGCGTCCTGTCCGTCATGTGGAACACGCAGGACATGGCGGCTGGCACGGAAGCCAAGCGGAGACCGGCGCATCGCTGGGAAGGCGCCTCCGGGTTCGAGGTCTCGGACGTGCTGTTCGGCCGCGGTGGCGCCACCCACGAGGACTCCCTTCGCATGTGCGTGGCATGCTGGCGGAACAAGCTCGCTCTGAGGCAGTCGAATCGGGCGACGGTGTTTAGCCTGATGGCGCCGCGTGACGAGCAGCGCAGCGGGGAGGACGGCGGCGGCGCAGACACCGGTGCGGTATGGGAGAGGGCAGCGCTGGCAGCGCAGGCCCTGCTGGACGCCAATGGGCCTGTCACCGTCTACTCGGATAATCAGGGCGTGTACCGTCTCGCTTCTCGGTTTCCGCCGCTCTCACGACTGCTGCAGCGCGCGTCGGTGCCTCGGGAGGCGCGGCTGCTCTGGCGCCTGCATCGCACACCGTTCTCGCTGAGGGAACTGGACCCCAACACGCGGTACATCTTCTGGCTTCCCGGCGAACACCGCTTTCTCGACCACGGGCAACTGGTGTGGTTGCTGCACACCAAGGTGGGCAGCATGCCATGGTGCCCCGTGGTCTACGACGGCGTCCATCAGCTGAAGGAGTTCATTGGCGACTACGTGGTTCGCCAGCTGGCGATCAGCTGGGAGCTGGGCTCACTCGCCCGTGCGGCCGAGGCGGCAGGTGCGCCGCCGCAAGCCGCAGCCAACATTCACTACGACATCTTTGCCGAGCAGAAGCGACTGCTGCGGCAGCAGGATGGCACGAACCTGTGGCTGGTGCGGCGGATGAGGAGCCGCAGCAGCGGGCGACCGACGCTGCCCGTCGACAACGGCATGACCTCGCCATCCTCTCGCGACGCCTTCGGCGGAGAAGAAGAGGACGTGGGGAGCGCCGAGGGTGTGTCGTGGGTTCTGTTTGGACGGGGAGGCGCGCAGCGCAGAAGGGGCGGCGGGGGTGCGGGGGAAGAGGCTCACGGCGGCGCCGAGGACGGCAACAGCAGCAGCGGTCTGCCACCCTCCCCCTCCTCCGTCGATGGCCACGCGGATGCTCCGGGCTCTGCTTGGTCGACAACGGACGGGGCACTCGAGCACGTCGTCATGGTGACAGAGAACCTCGAGGCGGTGCTGAAGGTGGCAGAGGCCTACCCCACACTGATTTGTAAAGTGGCCGCCTCGCCGTTTCTGGCGGTTCGGGGGCTGTATGCTCGGGCCCAGACGGTTGCCAGCGGCAGCGCGGCGTCAAGCGAGCCGGAAACGCCGTTCTACTTCGCCCGCTATGGGGACAGCGCGCCGGTGTTTCAGTTCGTTGTCAGCGTCACGTACAGCCCGGCAGGGATCGCGGCTACGGCGCCGCCAGAGTCCGACATCACTCCTCGCCCTGCGAGCGAACTCGCCGTGCACGTGCACCACGTGGTCCCGGTGAGGTGGGTCGACTACACACCGCACGGCGCGACGGAGCACCACTTTCCGCAAGGCGGTGGGGGCCCCGCCAATGTGTGCCTGTGCGGCCCGCTGGCGGTCTGCGCACTCGACGCCGCCCCCAGTCGCACCAAGATGCCGTCAGGGCCCGCCTCTGCGCTGTCCTCGCCCAGCACGGGACCGGCCGCAACAGCCGCCGTAGCGGCGGCTCTACAGCATCTTCCGGCATACGTACGAGGGTGGCTGGACAGTCGCGAGGAGACGCGCGCGCTACGGCTCATCAACGAGGAGGAAGAGGGGGAGGGGCGGAACCAGGATGGGTACGGCATGCTACACCGCTGCAAGACGCTGCTACGCGAGCTCTTCCGCGTGATCGGCCAGGACTACGGCAAGACGGTCTCCCCGGCGCTGCGCGCTGCCACGACAAGGAGAGCCGACGCAACGGACGGGGCAGGGCAGCGTACCGCTTACTACGGCGTGTACGGTGTGGACGTGTCGCTAGCGTTCTCTCATTTGAAGGGACCGACGCAGCCGGGGGAGGGTCCGCTGACGGAGGTGCAGCCCGTTTTGCTTGGCCTCACCCGCGATCCGGAGCTTGCCGGCGTGGCGGCCGTCCATCCTGGCGTCTACGGCGACCTTCTCAGCACGCTGTTGCTAGACTGCCCGATCAACGCGACCCGAGTGCTATGAAGCACACACAACGGATGCGAGGGGGCCCGACCCGTTTAGTGCTGCCATCACTCGGTTACCGCCGCATCCGCCTAATCGACATAATCTTCTTCCCTTCTCTCTTTCTCTCTCTCTCTCTCCTACACACACGTAACGAACAGTGTGTGACCGAGAAGGAGGCTCGGGCACCTCCCATGACACACGCACACCCGGACAGACACCCAAACATGCACACGAACTCCTTGCTCCTCTTTCTTTCTCTTCTCCTTCTTTGTTAACTGGGCATTAGACCCCACACAAGTATACTTCCTATCGTATCACCACAACAGTCTCCCCCCTCCCTATTTCTCTCTCTTGCCTTTCCGTCGATCCTTTCTCAGAACCTCGACAAACATGTCCGCAAAGACTGGCGCTGGGGCTGCGGGTAAGCTCATGAAGCTGTACGTGTGGCCACGCTGCCCGTACTGCCAGAAGGCAGCGATCGCGGCCCGTGAGCGGGGTGTGCCGTACGAGGAGGTTGAAGTGCCCCGCGAGATGCCGGACTGGTACAAGAAGATCAACCCGAGCGAGACCGTGCCGACACTGGAGATTGAGGAGGGCAACTACGTGTTCGAGTCCAACCTCATTGGGCAGTACTTTGACAACGTGGCCAGCCCCGCTGGTGCGTTGATGGGCCTGACGCCGTACCAGCGCCATCGCGTTGAGTTCTTCATGAGCCAAGTCGGGGACATGGTCTCCGCCTGCTACGGTGTCCTTCGCGACCCCTTCAACGCGGAGAAGCGCAAGGAGCTGGATGACAACGTGGCCTATGTCGACGGCATCGTCGCCGACACGCAGTGCGCCGGCGGCCCCTTCCTGCTTGACGACAAGTTCAGCATGGGCGACATCGCCGTCGTGCCCTTCCTCATTCGCTTCAGCACGATCCTGTCCTACCACGCCGGCTACGACCTCTTCGCCAAGGGCCCGCATCTGAAGAAGCTGTGGGCGGCCAGCCGCAAGCGCGCCTCCGTTGCCCAGTCGACCTTCTCCCCGAACGCGTACCTGGAGTTCTATCAGCGCACTGTGCCCGAGAGCGCCGTGACGCACGCGGCGAACGGTGGGCCCATCCTGTACGGCAACGAGTTCTGCCCGTTCGTCGACCGTGCCCGCCTGGCGTGCGCGGTCAAGGGCTTCAAGCCGCACTACATTGAGATCAGCCTGCCGGAGCAACCGGCGTGGTACAAGAACATGAACGTCCGCGAGACGGTGCCGACGCTGGTGACCAAGGATGGCGAGTACGTGCACGAGTCGCAGCTCATCGCGCAGTACGTTGACCACGCCGTCGAGGGCGGCCCGGCGCTGGTGCCGCGCGGCGACCCGGACAAGGAGTACGCCGTGTCCTACTTTGTCACCATTGTCGGGTACTTTGTCGGCGCTCACTACGGCTTCACGCGCGACCCCAGCAACGCCACGGCCAAGGAGGAGCTCGTGTGGTGCATCAAGGAGCTGCAGAAGCTGTTCGAGAAGAAGCCCTTTGGCGAGGGACCCTTCTTCGGCGGCGCCACGTGGAACGCGGGCGACGTTGCCCTGATGCCCTTTGTGCTGCGCCACAAGTCCTGCGTGCCGGAGAAGACGGGCGGCTACGACGCCTTTGCCGAGTTCCCCTTCCTCGAGGCGTACCTGCAGGCCGGCCTCGAGAGCGAGGTGTCCAAGGGCATCCTGAAGGCGCCGGCCGAGTACCTGGCCTGGAGCAAGTCGCGCCTCGCCAAGCCCGCCTCGTCGTAGTCCCCTCCCCGCCCCGCCTCCCTATTATTACTATTACAACCAACGCTAACGTGTTCTTTCGCCTTTTACCATCACCCATCATCATCATCATCGGAATCAGCAACACAGTCAGGGATCGGGGGATCGGGATGATGGCACGTTCTGCTCACGCCACCTCCTCCTTCTCCGCTTCTCCGCTTCTTCCTCTCTTCTAGGAAGTGTGGCGTCCTCCTCCCTCTCGCCGAGGGGAGAGGCGGTGGTGGTGGGGCACATCCACCTGGCCCCCAACGAGCTAGCTCAGATGGGGCGAGCCTGCCTACCTACACGAGCACCGAAGGGGAAGGAGGGATTGTTTTCACTTGATGGAGCAAAACGAGGTAAGGGCAGGGGCACCCCGCCACACATGCACGTCGCCCGGCGCGCGGGGGGGCGATGACGAATACAGAGAAGAGATTGCGAGAGCCACCTTCCCGCCCCCCGCGCGCCATCGTCTTCCTCCTTCTTTTCCTTTTTGCCGTTGCACAGCGAAGATCAGCCCTCCCTCCCGTTCGTTCGTTTGTGGGTGTGGGCGATGAAACATGTGAGGCGAATACAGTTTGTCAAGTGTATGTGGTTGGTTGGTTGGAGGGGTACATGGCTGGGGGGTGGTGATACAGAGTACAGAGTCATTAGGTGAAAGAAAGAGGGACATATAATGGTGTCAAGGTGAAGCAATCAGACATCTAACACGACCGAGAGAGACTCTGTTGGAGGAGAGGGAGGGGAGAACGTGCCGCTATTCGGCCCCCTCCGCGTTGCTTCCGATCAGCGGGTTCGCGGCAGCTTCGCTCGGGTAGAGGCCCTCACCGCCGTCGTTGTCGTTGGAGAGGAATGGCGGGCTGTTCCGCTCGGTGGGGTAGCGACCGCTGTCCTGCTCCTGCGCGCTCTGGTTGAGGCCGACGGAGCTGATGCGGCTGGTGCTGGTGTTCTTGGGGTTCGCCGGGCTCTTGGCGACGCTGTCCTCGGTGCGCATGGTGGCCATGGGCGTGGGAGCAGCGTCCTCGGTGGGGTACATGTCGTTCCGGCCGCCGGGGACCGTGGCAGGGTCGCTGCTGCGGTGCTCGGCGATGGCCTGGGATTGGGCTGTCTGCCGACGTTTCGTCACCGAGCGGCGCTCCACCTCCTGCTTCATGCGGTCGAGCTTAATCTCGCGCGTGGCAGAGCCGGACTTGCCATCGGCGTCCAGGTCGGTGCGGTACATGTTCATGGTCGTCTCGAGGTAGCCCGCGAAGGTGGCAGTGCAGTGCAGGTAGTTGTTCATCGACTTGAGCAGGACATCCTCGGAGTGGGACTTGAGGCTTGTGATCTCGCTCTCGAAGCTCTCGCGCTTCGTCTCGTAGGCCAGCTTCGACTTGTTGCGCCTCTCAATGTCCTTCTTGTACGACTCGCTGTCCGTCAGCGGTTTGTCCTTCTTGGCGTAGTCCTTCTCCTTCTTCTCAATCTTGTTGCGCAGGGAGTCGTACTCCTTCTGCTTGCTCTTGAGGTCGGAGAGCGACTTTTGCGCCTTCTTCAGATCGACGCGCAGGGGGTCCAGCGTCGTGATGGTGCCCTCGTGCACCTCGCTGTTGAAGGTCACAAAGGGTCCCTTGTCCTTCAGGTCGCGCATGCCGTCCCGCATGGCGATGATGGGGTCCTTCACCTCGGGCTTCAGGTCGCCAGCGAGGTTGCCAAAGACCTGGGCCATCTTGTCAAAGGCGGAGAGCAGGTCGCGGTAGCTGTTCATCGTCGCCGTCAACGCGCCGTTGAAGCGCTTGAGGCTACTGTCCAGCTCATCGAGGTAGTGGCCACGGTTGTCGGTTTCGTAGTCCACCGTCGACGGAGCGTTCGTGCACATGGCTTACGTGCGTGTGGGTGTGAGGGGGTGCGGCTGTGTGTGGGAGGTAGTAAATGATGTGTTTCTCCGTCGTTGTGGAGTAGGTGTGCGAAAGGAAATCTGTATAGTGAAAGGCGGAAGAAACGAGTGAGGGAAAGGGAGGTGTCTGTGTGTATGGAGGAAGGCAAAAGAGGGTCAGGCGAAGCTAATCAATTCGTTTTTCTTTTTTTGGGGGGCTGGTGAGGTACTATTATAGATGATACAATGGAGACGTATTTGCGTGTCTGTGAGTGCGAAGCAATGTGGGGTGGTGGTGGGATGGAGGGAAGAGCTTTAGCAGGAAGGGTGGGGAGCCAAACGGGTGATGGGTGTTGTCCATGTCGTTCACCATGGCGGGAAGCAGCACTCTCCGAGAGCCACCGTTCATACGCTGTTTTGAAGACCCGTCCATTTGAGGTGGCAGATGTTCCAGCAGTATGGGCAACGACGACGGTGGCAAGGCACTGATGGAAAGTGAGAGTGAGAGAGAGAACAGGAGGAGTAGATAGTAATAAAAGCCCTCGGCACGTACAGTTTGGTTCGATGATTCCTCGGGGACACCACACACACACGCCACGCACCACGCACCACACGCCACATCCACGACAACAAGCAAACGGCCAACCAAAGTGTGAGAGGGAGGGCAGTTGGAGCCACACCAGGAAAGGAGATACTTCTCCTCCGCTGCCTGTGCTGCTTCGTGGTGCCCCGGCAACTTATCCGGAGGTCATCTTTATGATGGTGTGCACTGTGTAGCGCAGCAGCAGGGAGAGCACCTGCTTCAGCTGGTACGCCCTGAACGCTGCCGGCTCCCAGAATCGGCTGGCGGATGGCTGCGTGTACACAAAGTTGCGCTGATACACCACCGGGAACACGGCGAGGCCGAGCAGCAGCTTCACAAGGCTCGTGATGGCTGCCCGTCCCGCGCTGTTCATCCGGCGCTTGCGGAACCGCTCCACACGGGACTGCACCTCGAGCGCGGTGCCGTACGCCAGCAGCGGCGCCACGCCCGCCGCCGCGTCAATGAGGCCCTCGTCAAGCATCAGCTTGAAGTTGATGTCGTTGTACTTCATGCCGTAGGAGAGCAGGCGGAGGGGGGCTGTCGCGGCGGAGCTGATGACGGCAGCCATCCACGGCTGCGGCAGGCGATGAATGATGTTGTGGTACAGGATGTTTCGTGCCACGCAGCTGACAAGGACGACACCAAGGCCCTCGTGGCAGGAGGCACTGTTGAACAGCCGCCCAAAGAGAGTTGGCAGCGCTGGCTGCAACTCCGCAGGAAGCTCCACGTCCAGCTTTGCGACGTAGGGGGTGAACTTCATGGACAGGCGTTGCAGAGCGAGGGAGGAGATGACATCCTGGATAATGTCCTCCCAGACGCCGGAGCCGGCCGGGACTGTCGCCAGCACCGGGACACGGGTGCGACAGGCGTTGCGCTTGATCACCATCTCCTTGCTCTGCTGGCGGCGGTAGTCTTCGTTGGCGATGACGCGCAGGGGCTCGGACAGGTTCTGGAACAGCTGGGCGGCCAGATCAGGGTGCGCGTTCAGCAGCTCGTTCAGTGCCGAAGTGAAGAGCTGGTAGACCACCGTGTCATTCTGTGCCGCGCGGATCGTCTCCATCGCCGGCGCCTGCGTCACGAAGCTGTAGGTGCTGGCTGTCATGCCTTTTGGGATGTAGCGCGCCGGTGCCGAGGTGTACTCCTCGCCGCAGCGAGCCACCAAACCTCCCTGCGCTACGAGCGTCAGGCAGGTGTGCCGGTCGCCGCGGTAGAGGAGGTAGTCGCCCTTGTTCAGTACCCGCCGCACAAACTTCTTGGCGATCACCTTCAGCTGGTGCGAGTTGCAGCCAATGAACATGGGCAAGTTGCGCACCAGCTCGTTGATGGAGACGGTGTTCACCTCTGCCTGCGGGGCGACGTCGGAGAGGGCCTGCACGCCCGGCAGCGGGTTCCCCTGCAGCACCTCAAGTGAGGAGTTGCCTCCACTTGACACATGCAGGATCTTGGCGGCGACGCCAGACTCCACGACGACCTGAGACGTGTAGCGGCCGCCCACGATGGAGATGATGTTCGCCTTGCCCAGCATCGTGGCGAAGGCTCTGGTGCCGGAGGTGTACCCCTTGGAGGCCCATCCGAGGGCACCGGTCCAGAACACCGTGCGGCAGTCGCGCAGCGCGCGGACGAACAGGTTGATGGTGTTAATCCCGCAGTCCATGGAGTAGACATCGCTGGGGATCGCCGTCGACTCGACGAGCACCGCCTTGGACGGGTCGCCGTCGGGGTCGGTCGTGACAATGTGGTCAATGGGCAGCACAATCTCCACATCGTACTGCTCGCACAAGTCAAGGATCTCTTTCGCAAAGACAGACGCCGGTACCTCGTTGCCCATGTCGTTCGCTTCGCTGCCCTCCTCGTCGTCGTTGTTGTCGCCGGGCCGTGGCACACGCACCACTTCCTGACTGTCGGCCGTAATGGTGCTGTGCGGGTCGTCGTGGCGCCTACCATTGCTGTTTGGGGAAGAACTCCCCCCTCCGCTGCTAGCGCCTGCCGCGCCGCCGCCCTGTCCCTGCAGGCTGCCCGGGTGGCCGACAACACTGCCTTTTTTGTGTCGGTCGCGGTGGTGGCTGTGGTGCCGTGCCCCACCACCCACGGGAGCCCTGCCCGGCGTGCAGCAGACGGTCGGCTCCGCGTCGGCGGGGTAGCCGAGGCCGCAGGGAAGGCCTTTGGCCATCAGGAAGGGGTAGGCCGCGGCACCAGCGACAATGATGCGATCGGCACGCCCGACAAGGCTGCGGATGAGCAGCAGTTTGCTTACCACGCTAGACCCCGCAATGACGACGGCCAGTGGGCGGCCCGGGTGGCTGAGGAACTTGGAGTAGAACGCCAGCTCGCGATCCATGGACTGCCCCGCCGCGCCGTGCTGCATGATGCGGGGCAGCTCCACGTTGCTGGCGTAGCTCCCGCAGGCGCCGGCGAAGGAGTCGTTGATGAAGAGGTCGACCTCCGAGGCGAGCACCTCGGCCATGGCGCGGCGCTCGTCGGGGTCATGCGAGACCTCGTTCCGGTAGAAGCGCAGGTTCTCGAGCACCATGATTTCACCCGGCGCCACGTTGTGCAACGGTGCCCGCACGCAGTCGGGGGAAAAGTGCACCTTGACGCCGGGGAAGCGGCCCTGCAGTGCGTCGACAAACGGATAGCTGGAGCACGGCAGGAACTCCGGCTTGCTGAAAAAACGTCGCAGGGCGGCGCGTTTCTTCTCGGAGGGGAGGCTCCCAAAGAGGGTCGTCTTCCCTGTCCTGGCGGTGCTGCGGCCCAGATCGCGGGTGAGCTCGAGTCCGGGAATGCTGTTGAGGACGTCCACCTTCACGCTGGGCTCGAGGGTGGAGAAGAAGTTGGTGTAGCCCATGCCGCCCTCACGCTGGAACACGTCAATGGCATCTTCCCGCTCCTTCTTCGAGAGGTTCAGCGTGATGCCAGGCAGCGGGCCAAAGGAGGCCGCGATGACGACACTGGCCTCGCGGTTCAGCAGGTGGGTGATGGTGTCGAGTGTGGCGTGGAAGTCGGCTGTTTCGCCAATGATGTTCTGCGGGTCCACCAGCAGGAAAACCTTCTTCTGCCGAAGAGGGTAAATGTCGAAGACGGTGTGCTTCGAGCCGATAAAACCCACCGACATGGCTCAGGATTGGCCCCCGTCGGGCAATCGCGGTGAAGTGGAGCGGAGTGGAGAGGAGGAAGGTGGGTGGGGGAAGAGAAAGGGAAAAGGAAGCAATCACCGATAGCTGGACGAGTGAAAGGGATGCAGAAAGGGAGCAAGAAGGAGAGAGAGCCTATCTGAGGGCAATCTCGGAAGGCCGGCCACGAAACAAGACAAATCTTGCGTTTGAGGAAGAAGGAAGGGGGAGAGGGGAGGTGGTTGGAGCGGATTCAGCGGGATGTAGATGCACAGACGGGTGGTACAATCTCGGAGGCTCCCCATCACAATAACGTTGCGCACGGGCACACACACGTTAGGGCCCGTAATACGATCCCGCTAACGCCGTACGCCGCGCGTCCCCGGGAGGCACAGCCACAGGCAGAAGGACAGCACACCGCATCCACCGCCACACGCTCTCTGTCAGAGCTACCCAACGATATATCCATTTCACTTTCTTCGCCTTCTCTCCCATTGTTATACTTCTGGGGTGTTGCACCATCGCAGAAGAAAAAGAAGGAAGAAAGGGAGGAACGGTTACGTTAACACGCTTACAAGTCGCAAAAACACATTATATGGGGAAGGGGGAGAGAGAAATGAAAGACAAGAGGAAGGAAACCGTGGATTATATGAACAGGTAGATGTGCAGAAGTAACGAGAGAAACAAACGGCCCGTGGCGCGGAATGAGCAGTAGCCCATCCCCACATCCACTGCGTCCTTCCGCAACGGAAGGAATGTGGATTGGTGCGGGGATGGGTGAACTTACATGAAGTCATCGTCAAAGTCGTCCTCGTCGCTGTTCTTCACCTTCTCGTCGGCGTCCTCGCCGTCAGCGCCGACGGGCTTGTCGTGGTCGCGGAGCGCCATCACATCCATCTTGTAGCGCAGTACGCCACCCAAGCCGCCGAAGCCGCGGACGAACTGGGTGCCCTCCTGACTACGGTCACTGATGAGCTCGAGGGTGCAGCCGAACTTGTGGTAGTTCTGCGCGAGCCAGTCGACAAAGTCCTCCTCGTTGATCTCGTTCTGCGTCTTGCCCGCCTCGTGCGCGTGGACGTTCTTGCGGACGGCCTCCTCCTCCGTCATGACGAGCACCTCGGTCGCCTCCTCCTCGCTGCCCTTGTTCTTCACAACGGTGTAGCGCTTCATGGGAAGGTCCTCAAAGCAGATGAGGGTCTCCACCGCGCCCGCCTCGAGGCACCGCATCGTGTCGTTGACGCCGAAGCAGTACTGCTGCGTGTCCTGGGCGATCTGGTCAAAGAAGCTCTGCAGCAGTTTCTTCTCCTGCACGAGTTTCACGCCGCTGAGGGCGTCCGCAGAGAGGTCAATGGCCTGGTTCAGACCCACGTCGCCGGGGTGGGCGATATCCACAATTTTCACCACCACCTCCTTGAGGCGGGGGTCCAACAGGTCAGACTGGAACAGCACCTCCTTGAAGTCGGCCGAGCCCGCAAGCACTAGTCCCCGCACGTTTGGCCGGTCGTTCGTGATGAAGTAGCTCACGGCCGCCTCGGCCACCTTGCGCACGTAGTTGTGCCGCCGCTCCATGCGGATGCGGGCAAAGCGATTCTTGGACTGACCACCACGGCCGTGCTTCTTGGGCAGCTCCACAGTGAAGCTGCCGAGCTTCTCCTTGACGTCACCGCAGACACTGGCAAAAAGGCAGCCGCTACCGTCCATGATGATGAAGCCGAACTTGTCGTCGGACTCGAGCATGCGGTGGAGCTCCTCGGTGTGGAACTTGTTGTCGCACAGGTAGAGGGAGCGGCTCACCGCCTTGAAAGGCTCGATGTCCAGCGTCATCTTCTTCTCTTTGTTATCAGCGGTCATGACGGTGCCAGAGTAGAGAATCAGGCCATTGTTCGGGGTCCGGGTGAACTGCTTCAGCCGGCCGAGCGCGGCGGTAATGGCGCTCTGCACGCTCAGCTTGTTCGTGTGGGACTTGATGTTAGAGGCCGTGCCGTACTCGGTGTTCAGCTTGGCGGTCATGCCGGAGATCTGCTCCTTCGGTGTCATGTAGACGCTGATGACGCTCGTGCCCATACCGCGCGCGGACTCAAGCATCTGGATCAGTCTCTTGACCTTGAAGCGCTCCACTGTCTTCTCCGCATCAGTGAGTTCGTCGGACATCGTTCACCTTGCAAAGAGGGAAACGAGGGGGGGGGGGGGAGATAGAAGGGAGGAGGGAGAAGATAGAATAAAGAAGATGGCAAGGACAGAACGCAGTAGTAAGCGCGCACTTGGGCTGTGTGTGCGTGTGTGGTGGATTCTCGTGTTGAGGGGAGGAGGAGGGGAAGTGGCACAGAGAAAGCACATCGATAAACTGGATAGCACATCAGGAATGTACTCGTCACCGCAGGTTTTGTCTTTGTTCTCGTTTTTCTCTCTCCTGTGCCGGTAGTCCGTGCATGCAACGCAACAAGTGGTGGAATAGTATAGGTTTATATGGTGTTGTGCTGTGAGAGGGGAGGATGCAACAAAGATACGCGCGCGTCGCGCTGCAGCTGCATGTAGCAGAATGCCTTGGACGTCCTTTCCTGCCCCTACAGCTGTCGTGGGGCCGAGGTGGTGTACATGCTGAGCGCGAGGAGGCCAAAGAGAGTGACGGATAGGAGGAGCAGGATCAGCGTGGATCTGCCCCAGCTGTCGTTGCCCATCCCGCGCTCGACAAGGTAGTCAGACCCGTTGAAACACGGCACTGCCACCCATCCGTCGCCAGGGGCCAGTGACGAGGAGGAAGCGAGGATGCTGGCGAGCGACGAGCTCAATCCCGACGACGATGTCGACTCGCTCGGTAACGTGGCTGGCTCGCTGCTGTCTTGTTCCTGTTTGTCGCACGCAAAGCTTCCACTGCGCAGCGCGGCAGCGACAAGGCCGCCATAGCCAACACGGAGCAACGAGGTAAACTGCAGAACCGCAGGAATGTCGCACAGCATGACGAGAAAGCCACTGAAGACGACGCAGTAGCCGTAGTACCAGTACTGTGCGTGCCACAGCGCAACTAGCGACGCCTGCGTTGGCATCCAGTACAAGAGAAAGGTGAACAGGTGTGCGTGGGCCAGGCTGGTGAAGACGATCACGATGATCAAGGGCAGCGAGGTCGCGCGCAGGATCAGCAGTGAGCAGCACGCCGCCAGCAGCGCCATCGCAAGTCGCGGCATCAGCATGCGGAGGGCCGTCGTGATGACGTACTGGCTCACCCTGAAATAAGAGTTGTTCCGCATGTGCACAAAGGTGCTGAACTCCTCCGCCTCCACGTCGAAGAGCAGCGAGTTCAACAGCAAGGAGCAGGATAGCAAGAAGAAGATCACGCCAGACGGGTTCTGCACGTTGCTACCCACCTCGTCACCGGCCGAGGCAACCACGAGAGACATCACCACGAAAACGGCGAGGAGACAGACCCACGGAATGACCACCGCCAGGCTCGTGAAATGCTTCTTCAACGTAAAGAGGGTGAGCAGGCGAAGCTGCTCGGCGTAGTGCGGCGCGCGGACGCCAACAGCGTCCGTGTGTATCAGTTGCTGAGGAGTACTCCGGCTGCCATCACTCTCCTCGGGCGAGGCAAACGCAACCGCAGCTACACACGTCATGTCGTGGCGGATCGTCGCCGTGAGCTTCTGGAACGCCGCACTTGCGTTGAACTTCTGCGCCATCTCCTCGGTGGACGCGGCGCCTTCCATCTGGGCGAGCAGATCGCCGATCATCTCGCCGCGGACGTTGGGCACACCAAGTTCCTTGTCGAAGAAGGCCTCGATGCTGCCCGTTTCGCCCGAGTACAGCACCTTCCCATCGCTGCTCAGCATGACCAGGTGGGTGAGTGCGGAGTAGAGCGGAAGGGGCATGTCGGTCATCGACAACACGACGACGCGCTCCCGCCGCCGTTGCGGTGCTGTGCCGCTGTCTCCTTCTTCCCCTCCTCGCTCCTCTGCTTGACAAGGAGAGGCGTCGTTGCTATTGCTGCCGTTGCTGGTACTGTTGCTGTTGCTGTTGCTGCCCTCCCGCATCACGTTGGCCAGCACGGTGAGGAAGGTTTGCATGTCCGAAAGCGTAAAGTAGTGGAGCGGGGCATCTAGGAGAATAACGGCGGGGTCGCGCACCAGCTCCATTGCAATGGTCAGCTGGTAGAGCTGCGCAGGGGTGAGATTCTTCACCCGCGACAGGAGGAGGTGCGAGATCAAGGCCACCTCCGCCACGTGCTGGACTCGCCGCTCTTCCTCCTCATGTCTTCTGGCGGCACCCCGGACCGTGTTCGCCCCATCCATAGCCACACGCATACGGAGGGAGAAGAGCAGGTTCGTCCTCACGGTGGACTCCGCGCTGACGCCCTTCACCGTGCTGATGTACGCCACGTGCGCCTGGAACGCGCTACAGTTGACTGGCAGCGCGTTGCCCAGCACGATGCCCTCCGCCGCACTCTCGACACCGGCCAATGTCGACAACACGGCGCTTGCGTGGGTGTGGCGCAGCGCCAGCACCCCCGCCACGGCGCCAGCGGGGAAGAACGCGTTCACGTGAGAGAGCAGGGACAGGGTGCGTCGCGGCAGGCGGTACCGGATGGACCGCACGGCAAGCGAAACGTCCTCCATGACAAGACTGAAGCCTCGCTGTGACGGCGACCCCCGCCGCCGCAGATCATGGTCGCGACGGTTGCACTCATTGTCATGCGATAGTGCGGAGGCAAAGGAAGAGGGGAGGAAGGAGGGGGTGGGCGGGCCGCCGCGTTCGGCGGACATCTCCGTCCAAGAGCGTCCGTTGGTTGCACTGTTCTGCATCGTGACACCCCGACGCGTGGACGCGATGGTGGAGGGCCCTCGTACCACAGCATCCGACGACGACGCGTCCTGCTCTGCCCCGTGCCCGTCTGGGAGAAGATCCTCCAGCGGGGACATGCGCAACGCGCCGTCCTCTTCCTCCTCCGCCTGCAATCTCCGCTTGGTTTCTTGCCTCTGCGAGCGCAGGTCGTTGTTCTCGGCGGTGCTTGCCGCACTTCCCCGCACCCCAAAGCTGCCAGGGAAGGAGAGCAGCGAAGGCGAGTGCGAACTCAGCGGCGACGTTGCGCCAGAGGACTGTGAGTGCGACCGCGGCGGTGGAGATGCTTGCGGATGCGACGACATGAGAGGGTGTCGCGCGGTGGTGGTGGTTTGTCCACGACGGTGATGACGCCGACGATGAGGACGGCTCGTTTGGTTGCCCTCCGCCCCCCTTTCTGCACGTGTCGGTGCTGTCGTGCGTCGACCTAGGGAGAGGGAGAGGGAGGGAATCAGAGAGAATGAATGGTGAGCAGTGAGTCCCGTGATGGCGAGCGAGGCAGACCTCCTCCGCAAGAGTGTCGTCGACATAGCCTTCTCCTCTTCTCTCTGTACTTCTCTCTCAAAAGTTTGCTCGTAGAGAGTGCCCCGTAGCTTTGTGATGAGGGAGTGTTAGTCGGCATTAGTCGTTAGACGAGGGAGTGTGGTGTTAGGAGGTATGTATCGTCAAGGAGGAACGACACAGCAGTGAAGAGAAGGAACAGGAGAGGGGGGGGGGGAGGAAACCAAAACACGGTCTTTCCTACTGCTGTGGTGGGCCCACCGCAGCTCTCTGGACAGCGTCCCAGTCGAGACCGTGCTGGGACAGTAGCTGCAACCCCGCGGAGGCGGGATCGACGCCGTACTTGCGCTGCAGGCGGCAGAGAAGGATCCCGGCCATCGCGTCGCCGCCGGCACACGCCGCGCAGCTCTCAAAGACGTCGAGTGGAGTCCCTTGCACGTCGGACAGCACCGCCGCCATCTCGGCGTCGCTGCTCACCCCCCTCACCACGATGGCCACCACCGACACGGGGACTTGAAACTGCCGCGCTGTCGCGCTCACTCGCTTGGGGTCAATGGCCGGGCTGAACACGACATCGTACGGATTGAGGTCGGCGAGCAGGCTGCCTTCCAGGCTGGGTCCCGTCCCGCGGAGTTGGCCCTTGTTGCTCTCGCCAGCAGCCACTTGGTGCAATGCGGCAGCGGCTGCCGCGACGTCGGCGTCGTCCTCTGGCGCAGAGCCACGGAAAGGGTAGAGGGAGACCATGTCATTCACAATCTGCCACCGGCTGTCCTGCCCCGTCACCGCAACGGTCAGCACGCGGGAGAAGTTGCGCTTGATGACGACGAGGCCGCGATCGGCCACGGAGCCCAGGGGGGCAGCGGCACCGGCACCGGTGGTGGTGGGGCCATCCCGGCGGAAGCGCCAAACCATCACCCCGTGGAGTGTGACAACGGAGATGGGCTCCTTAAACGACGTGGGTGCACTCGGCCCCATGCCGTTGTTGTCCAGCACCGCGACATCCGGACTGGTGTGGATGTAGTGTCCCACAGAGAAGGCTCTGGGATACAGCCAGTGCTCCAGTTGCGCACACACCTGTGTCCGGCCTGTCGCTACCTGTGCTACCTTTGCGCCGCTGCCCTTGCCGCTGCCGTGGAGCAAGTTGTGGTCGCTCTCCGTCTGGCGGATGCGCAGCCCCACAATCTCGCGCACCATGCCGCGGAGCCCCACGCCACCACTGGCACCAGAGGAGGAAGAAGAGGACACTGGCGGTGTTGCGACAGCAGCCTCCGGACACGACAGGGTGATGCTGAGGCAGGCATTGAGCGAGTAGGCCTCGGACACAGCGTCGACGCCGGTGACGGTGCCGCTTGCGGCGGGTCCGGGTTCCTGCTCTAGGGGGTTCAGCACCGCCGTCTGGATAAACTGGAGGATGTCTCGTTGCACCGTGTCGTACGCAGGGACGACGGCGCCGTCCGTGGGGGGACCGCCTCGTGTCTCGTCTACGCGGTAAAAGATGGGCCACGGCAGAGCCAGTGGCGGTGCCAACAGCGGCGCAGTGTCGAGGAGGAGCAGAAACGGCAGGGATTTCTTCACCCTCTGCTTGTAGTCCGCCAGTTCCGCAGCCGGGTTGCCCAGCATGTTCAGCTCGACCAGACTCGTAAAGTTCTTCAGTTCCTTTGCAAAGTCGCACGTCTGAATGTCGTTCATCGCAAGGGACACGGCCTGCAGTGTTTGGTGCATCCCAGTCTCCTCCATCGCCCGGGCAAGGTGGTGAAGGGACGAGATGCCGTTTTGCGCTAGTGCCACAATAGCCGGGGGAGGCACGATGCACGACGTGATACACTGGCACAGCGCGAGGCAGAAGGATCGGTTGTTGAAGTTGACGCTGGAGGCAATGCTCGCCAGCTCCTCCTTTGTCGCCAGCGCCGTTAGGTCGAGCATCCGCGCCTCTGCGTTGTAGATGCTGTGCTGGTGCTTCTCGAAGAAGAGCTTCAGCATGGTCAGGGTGACGTCCGCGTCCGGCGCGACGCCGGAGGGCGTGATGGTGCCCCCCGCTCCACCACCGCCTCCGCTGCCCTTCTCCTTCACGTGCAGGTAGGGGCAGTTGGGGTTACTGCACTTGCCCCGTTGGTAATACCGGCACGGCAAGGCGTGCTTCACCGCCTTGGACACGCCGCCACCACCACCCCTGCCTCCCTTCTTGTACGGCTTCGGCATTGGCGGAGCGGCGGAGTGTGGGAGTGCTAACGGGAATACTGTGTGTGCGTGTGTGTGCTGGGGATGGGCTTCGTGCTGAAAGGTTTAATCCCCCACCTCTCAAAAAAAAAAGCAACAACAACAGCAACAAAAGAGAGCAAAGCGAAGCAAAAGGGAGGAGGAGATAGGCAGGAGGTGTGTGTGTGTGTGTGTGTGTGTGGTGGCCATTGATAGTCTCTCTGCTTCACTCACGTCTTGCTTCGCCTTTACCCTCCCCCAATCCACGATGCTGGGTGGGGTCACCGCGGGCCGCAGAGTAGCTATCCGTCGTTTCTGCCGAGTCCCTTCCCTTTGCCGGCCGACAACAGAAACGATTTGCCACGGGCAGCAGCCAGTTCCCTTTGTCTTCCTCGAATACAGTTTTCTTTAATTGGGTGAGTACAGTGCAGATAGCAGTGAAAAGAATAGAGGGAAGCCAACAAGGAGAGGCAATGGGAGATGATTACAGCAGTTACCGGCACCCAACTGCCCGCCTTCCGCAGATAAAGGGAGAGGAAGAGAGACACACGATTTCCATTCATCAGCTGGGGTGTGTGGGGGAACGCGCGGATGATGATAATGATGATGTGGTGAATGAAGGACCATTCCAAAACAGGGAAGGAGAGAAGAGTGATGGGTACAGAGCCCCCCCCCCACCCTTCCTTCGCACCCATAGCATGGAGAAGCCAAAGAACACATCATTGCTTGCTTCTGCCATCGCATCCCGCGGCTTGACCTCCTGTCTTGACTCTCTCTCTCTCCCCCACATGTGCGACTCAACTGTTCCACCGCCGCCACCGCAGTGTCGGGATGGGAGTGGCCCCACTGGCACGGTGGTGTGGAAGGGGAGGCAGGGCAGACGAACGTTCGCTGTCCCTGTCTGCCCGCCGCCACCCAAGGACCGTGACGCCACACCCCATACAGTTTCTCTGCAGTTGCGCAGATCCTCTATTCCTCTCTCTCTCCAGAATGGAAGAGAGTGACTTCTTGTAACTTCCGTTGCACCCTCCGGTGCCGACGCGGACCCACGTCCTCGCGTATGTGACACAAAGCGGGGGGTGGGGGATGAGAAGAAGAGAGAGGAGAGGCGAGTGGTCAGACGTGGCGTTGAGGGCATGTGTGGGAGGGGGCGAGAGCAGGACAGGAGAGAAGCAGGCGAGAGTGGTGGTGTTGGCAACACAACAATGACGATCCAATGCATGGTGGTGGTGGGGAAGGGAGGGAGAGAGTTAACGATTGCGAAACGACAGGAACGAATCAGATGCTTCATAGGGGGGAGGGGAGGGCAACACACATGGTGGGTAGGGATGCAAAGGGGCAAGGAGGAAGAATGGGGAATCGATTTGAGAGATGCAAGAAGGAAGCGATGGGAGGGATGTGAGGAAACACGTGCGAGAGGAGAGATACTTCAGTGCTATGCGTTCTCTCTTTGTCTCTCACTGTGTGTGTGTGTGTGAACACCATGATGACGGATGCGTGTTCCATGTTCGGCAGGGCAACGGGCTAGCGCCACTGGAAAGTCTTGTGCGCGTATGTGTGAGTGCGTGTGTGTGTTTGTGTGTCGGCCAGCTACAAGGGGGTTGAAGTCACAGTTGAGAGAGAGAGAGAGGTACACAAGGAAGAGAAACAATAGTAATGATGTGTGATAAGGAACACAAGGAGGCAGGAGGAACGATGAAACAGTAGACGAAACCGAGGGGGAGGCGAGCCTGTCGTGGGCTTCCCTTCTCTCTCTCTGTATCTATATCTTCCTCTCTCTCTCTCTGCTCCATCCCCCCATGGGGGTAGAGGAGGAGGAGGGGGTGCGGTAAACGTCCGCGAGTGACATTGACCGCCGAAA
Source organism: Herpetomonas tarakana (assembly GCA_030849825.1). NCBI lineage: Eukaryota > Euglenozoa > Kinetoplastea > Trypanosomatida > Trypanosomatidae > Herpetomonas > Herpetomonas tarakana. The sequence continues at coordinate 84,031 of JASAOB010002862.1, forward strand.
AGGGGGACAGCAAAAGAATGAGCGAAAGAGGAGACGCTTCGGGTTCCTACATCGTCCGTGTGAGAGTCATAGTTATCGCGCGACTTTTTCTTCTTCTTCATTCTCTTCGTCCCTTTCTCCCTTCTCATCGTTGTGGAGTCCACACGCTTCCCCACTCATTCTCCTCGAATGGAGTTCCCTGCCTTGTCGCACAATCATGGGGATGGAGGAAGTGGGTAGGCGGGGTGACCGACGTGCGGGCTGCACGGGAGTGGTTAGGATTGATAGTGGTCGAGCAGAGCAGAGCAAAACTGCACTTCCCCATAGAGGAGGGAGGGAGGGGGGGGAGGGAGGGGGGGAGAGAGAGAGCTGATAGGAACGTTGCTACGCCGCGTTGACTGCGCATGTCCAAAGTGCGGCCCGGATCCCTTCTTTCCCCCCTCCTTTCCCCTCTCCCTACCCTGTCCGCCTTCTCTCCGTTAGCCAAGGCAACGTGCAGGGATTTGCAGGGATGGAGCAGCCCATCATAAGAGAGACAGAGAGAGAGATAGGCATACCCAGACAGGCTGCGCAGCATTACATGCTCGTAGAGCGGGAACACCGTGATGGGTGGGAGGGCGGTGAGGAGGAGAGAAAACTGCCACAACAACGAAGAAGAGAGAGCCTCTCTCTTCACTTTCTCTGCTCCTCCTCAAACCACCACCACACCACCACCATGTACAAGGCAAAGATGGGCCCTACATGGGGCTGGCACGGAAATGTGGAAGGGAGCAGGGAAGTGGGGGCAGCATGTGTGTGTGTGTGCCTGCCACTCCTCCCTTCTTCTTTGTTCTTTCTTTTTGTGCCACAGGATGGGTGGTAATGGGTGTGTTTTGGGTGTAAGTGCGTCGAGAAGGGAAGTCATCATACGTCAGAAGGGGAAAAATAACAAGGGGATCAACACGGCACGCCATATATTATACACCTCCTCCCCCCCTCCCCTCAAAGAAGAAGACAGCGCAGAAGACAGAAAGAGTGAGAGGAAGGGAGAGGGGATGGGAAAGGATGCTGGAGGGGAAGAGCAGCGGAATCTCGTTAAACTTTCGGAGTTTGGGGGAGGGTTAGGGTACAGTAGCATCAAGGAAAGGACAGCAACGAACAGGACACGTAGCAAAGCACATCATCAAGCTTGGAGGATGTCGGTGCACTCATTAATCGCCATCTCTCACTCACACTTCCCGCCCTACGCATCCCTCGGTCATGTGTGCGCGGGTGGGGGGAGAGGGATGCTCAGGAAAGACCAAGAAGGGAGCGGACGGCGTCCACGGAGTGCAGCTGCTCTGGCGACAGCTCACTGGCGCAGCGCCAGGCGTACTGCTGCACTGTCGCGTCGTTCGGCGAGTTGAACATGATGAAATGCATCACCTCGAAGCTGGCGTTGGGCAGCAGGCGGCGGCGCATGGCCTCGACGCGGTCGGGGTTGGCAGCGAAGAAGAGCTCGCTGGTGAGTGTGCCGCTGTCGTGCACGACAACGCGATCGGGCCGGCAGAAGATCATGTCGTTGGCAACGAAGAAGCGGTTGTCGCGGTAGATGAGGGAGACGGTGCGATCGAAGAAGGTGGTGATGAACGGCTCGCGGCCTTCCTGGAAGATGCCCCCAGCGCCGGCGCTGTTTGGCGGATGCGGGTTCCACACGTACTTCATCTTGCCGTGCACCGTGACAAGGATGACGGGCACCTTCATGTTCGCCTCCAGCGGAGTGACATTGTAGTACTCATTCAAGCTCACGTGCACACTAATCGCGGATTTGCTGGCGCCAATGTGCTCCTTGAGCTTCTTCACCACATCACGCTGGCCCCGGGCGATCTCGCGCATGCTGTGCACATCACTCGACAAGTTGCGCCACCGAATGGCCTGCTTCAGCGACGCAAAGTCGGTCTGCATGGCGTTCTTCATGCTCTTATCAAGGTCGGCGTTGTTGAGCACGGCGGTGTAGGGTACGTTGCGCGGCAATGGCTCCGCCGCCCGGCTGAGGCTCAGCATACCCTCCGCGGCGTACGCCTGTGATATCTGCTGCTCTATGCCGGCCACAGCATCTGCGTACATCATTGGCTGCATCAGGTTGACGTCCACGAACTGGGCGAGCTGGGTCGCCATGTTCTCTTCCTCCGGCGTGCGGCCGGGAGCGACGGGGTTGGGCATCATCAGCATGGGACGCACCACACCCTCGCCATCGAGGAGGGTGAGGTTCGGCAGGGCACGGGTAATCTGGTTCCGGTAGTCCTTTGTGGCGCACACGGGGTTGCCCGTGAGCAGCAGCTCGTTGAGCATCGTGAAGCGCTTCAGCGGTACAATGAAGGAGAGGTCGCTGATGCTGTTCTCCATTGCTGCGATGGCGGTGATGTTCTGGTGGATGTCGACATCGCCGAGGGCCGACAGGAAGGGGGCCAACTTGCGAATCCCGTTGTTCGCGAGCATCAGCAGGCGAATGTTGTGGCCGTAGACCTCTCGCAGCACCTCCGCAAGTGACTTGCAGAAGGAGACGTTGTTGAAGTCCACGCTCTTGGCAGCGGACTGCAGATCTGGAGCGGCGCTCATGTTGCTCAGGTCCAGCATGCCCGTGTTCGCGTCCAGCGACGGGTTCTTCTCGAAGAGCAGCCTCAGAAGCGTCTTCATAACATCCGCATTAGCGCCGCCGCCGTAGTTGTTGCTGTTGCCCCCGTTGCCGCCGCGGTTGCGGTTCTGATTGGGGCCGTTGCCGTTTCTGTTACGATCGTTGAAGCGACTGCCACCACCGCCGCCGCCGCCGCCGCCACCGCCACCGCCACCGCCTCCTCTGCGGAGAATGCCCATACCGCGACCACCACCACCACCGCCGCCGTTGTTGGGATGGTTGTTGTTACGAAAGTTATTGTTGCTCCCTCCACCAAAGCGACCACCGCCACCCCCTCCGCGCTGAGACTTGCTGTACGGGCGAGCCATTCTTTGAGGGAGGGCAATTCTGCGGTTTCACACTTCTATCGTGGTATAACACGCCAGGCGATGAGGATCAGCGAGAGAGAGAGAGAGGGGGAGAGTGACACACTAGGGGACTAAAGTGAGTGGGAGAGTGTGTGTTGCTGAGGGGCAGCAAAGAGAAACGAGAGGGGTAAAAGGTAGTAATGAAAGGAGGTAAAGTAGGCAGAAGGGCTTTCCGACGTGAAGCGTGTGTTGCTGGAGAAGGAGAAAAAGGGGAGGAGAAGAGGGGAAGAAGTGGGTGAAAGGAGGAGGGGGGTAGCGGGGGAGAACGCACTGGTCGCATCTACGCTGTTTGCATTACGGTGGCAGAGCATCGCCACACCTCACCAAACAAACACCTTTCCACAAACGAGCAACAGCAGCTGAACTGTTCTCGAGGTTTAACTCCTCCCTGCACTACTATTCGACTTTGGTTTTGGGAGAGGAGGAGGAAGGGGAGGGAGAGGGAAACGATCCCCCGCCCCCCCCTCCGCCCCCCGAATGGGCACTACGCATTCTCCTTTTCGGTGTTGCCGTCTGCCGCTTGGTTGTCAGCTGCGTCGTTGGTGTCGCGCTCGGCGTCACGCTTCACGCGCCGCGCTACACGGATCAGCATGCTGTCTGTCCACTGGTGGTAGCGGATAGACCAGAGGTACTCCTGCACCGTCGGATCGACTGTGTAGTGGTACGGTGTGTACTGGCACCGCAGCCACAGCGCGATAATCTTGCCAATCGCCATCACCTTGCTCCAGTTCACGGTGGCCTGGCCATCGCTGGCGCGCACCGTGACCGTCTTGCCCTTGGATTCCTCCGTTCGAAAGAGAACGCCAAGAATCGGGGAGAGTAGCGGAATCATCGCCCGCTCCATCTCCCCAGCGGCCCGCGCCGTCACCGAGTTCAGCGAGGAAGGACTGTACACGGCGAACGGGTTCATCAGCTCCTGCAAGGTCTCCAGCTCTCGCTGCTCGCTGCCGGAGAGGAGCGGCTCCACGTGGTTGTCATTGTATATCTTCTCCACCACCTCAACAGCGGGGTGGCGCAGGCCGCCAAGCACGGCGGAGGCAACCTGGTAGTTCTGCTGCTCGTACAGGCGACGGCAGACCTCAAGGAGATGCCGCAGTGTCTGCTGCGTGTCCGCCCACGAGGATGGCGTCACAATGACCGCCGCTGTCCAGCGCTGGAGGCGCGAGTTGAACTCCATGAACTCGTGCAAGTGGAACGACACACACCGCCGCATGTCGGGGTCCGTCCACGCGTTGTTCAGCAGCTCCCTGATGTGAATAGCGGAGAAGAGGCTGAAGGCGAGCAGGCAGATTTGCTGTGAGAGCCGCTCCGCACCAATCTGGGAGGGCCGCATCTGCGTGTGCAGCGAGGAGCCGCTGATGCGCTGCCCGCTCGGCGACGTTGGCGCTGCGGAAGAAGACGTGTACGTGCGGTCAGCGCCGTCACGACCATTCTCGTTCTCGCCATGTGGGGTGTCCGCCTCGCCGTCGTCGTCGCGGATCGCGGCGAGCGTGCCGCCACCGACGTCGGCGTCCCCCTCCTCATCCTCGTCTTCACCGTTGATGTCAACTTCCTCCACGACAGCGCTGGTGCCAAGGCGTCTGTTGCTGCTTCCCTTCACCGCGTTCTCAACCTTCCCCCCTCCCCCTCCGCCTCGGCCATTGCCGCTGGGGTTCGGCGCGTTCGGGCTCATGCGTGTGCCGCCCACGCCAAAACCCGCCGCCGCCTGTGCGCGCCGGGCCGCAGCGGAGGCGGTGTACATGGTGCCGAGGCGGTGCCGCGGGGCTCCGGAGTCGATGGTGGTGGCGCAGCCGGTGTGCAGCGTGTCCACGGCGTGCGCGCGCATCCGTGGACTTTCCCGATGCGCCGCAAAGCCGTAGCCGCCCCCCGCTGGTTCTCTCCTTAGCGGCGACGGGCCGCCCTCCCGCTGCTGCTGCTGCTGCTGTGAAAGTCCATGTGCCCAGGGGGAGAAGCTGCGCGCGGCATTTCTGCTGACGACGGGGGCCGCGGCATAGGCCGGCAGCACGGGCAGCGGCGTGAGGTGCCGCTCCACGAACTGCCGCACAAAGAGGGAGAGCTCCAGAAACACCTGCGAGACGCCCGCGTCGAGGGGCGGAAGCACCGGGCGGGCCCGCGAGGCGGCGGCGGACGACGCACCACCGGCACCTGCTACTGCCGCTGCAGGAATGCCGCCACCGTCTGCGTGGCCAAGATGCGCGATGCTGGGATAGAAAATGGCGCTTTGCCGCGAGTTGAGGCTGGTGGAGTTGCCTGTGGTGCCCGTCGACGGGCGATCCCGGCCACCGCTGTCGCCGCTGCTCTGTCCTTCATGAGAGCCGCTGTACGCGAGGCCAGTGGTGGCAGCGGCGGACGGCTTCGGTGCGGTGCGTCTCACGTCGTAGACTCCTTCGGCGCACGGCCACACATCGAACACGGGCTCCCGCTGCTGTTGCTGCTGTTGGCGCGGTGGTGTGCCGTCCCCCGTTGCCATACCAGCCGTCGTCGAGGGAGACGACACAAGGTTTGACATGGGATTCCCGAAGCCGGAGGTCTCGATAAAGTAGGCCACGCGCTGGAGTGTGGCCACCGTCAGGTCCATCTCGTGGTGTCGGAGGTACGCCAGCAGACATTGGATAAGGCGCTGCATGAGATAGGAGGGGCGATGCTCATCCTCGCAGTCGGCCGGCGCCGCGGCCCATCTGCGAATACTGCGGAACAGCCGAATGAACTTGCACACCAACACATCGGGGAGCACAAAGTAGGAGGCGAGGAGAATGAACATGTTGGTGAAGGTGGTGCTCGGCACGCCAGAGGTGTACGGCGGCTCTGTTTCGGTCAGGATGAGTACCTCAAGGAGCAAGTTGACGGAGCCGCCCACCGCGGGCTGCGCAGTCGCGCTGCTCCCGGTGGCGCTGCCCTGCCCGGTGAACGTCATCGGTTCATCCGCGGCGTGCATGTCGTCGTAGGACGGCTGATGGTGTTCCAGCGGTTCCAGACGGATGTCGAGCGCGTTGAAGTTGAGGGGTCGCCAGGGCAGTGTGTCGTCGGCAAAGCGACCTCGCCGAGCGGCGTCTGCGCCGAGAAGCTCAATATCCGTCCCTGCGAGCTGCCACCACGCGCCGCCGCCGTGGTCACCGCCACCGGCAGCCGATACTCCATCTCTCCCCCGCGCGCTTGCCCTGGCAGAGCTACCGCCGCCTTGGATCGGCTGGCTGCGAGAGGCGCCTTCATGACGCGCCGGCGCCGTGCGCGTGGCGCGGGCGTAGGCCTCGAGGCAGTCGTTTGTCCGCAGGCGCTGCTCATCGGGTGGCATGTGCGCGTTGAAGCGACCCAGGGCCTCGGCATACTTTGGGTCGGACTTGAGGTACAACTCCACCAGGGAGTCCATGTGGCGCAGGTACAGGGTGTCGGTGCGCGACTTGACGTCGTAGAAGTCCTCCAGTTCAACGTTGACGGGCAGACCAAACGGGTCCAGCCGCACCCCACGCGCCACGGCGTTGGCGTAGAGGTCGCCCTGCCCGGCCGCGGCGCGTCGCATGTGGCTCCATCGCGCTTGTAGGTAGACGGCGTTTTGCTGCCGACGCATCATCCGCTTCGCCATGAGCACCTCCACATCCATTGTGCTCACCAACGCCGAGCGATGGTCCTGCGTGAACACAACGCCGTCCTCGCCGTACGGAGCGTGCGTGTTGGCACCCACCATCCCGTTGGACTGTGGGTGAGCGGTGCTGGGGAACAGCGGACTGCCGGGGAACAGCGGGCTGCCGGGCTCTGCCTGGTGAGAGGAGGCTGCCTGGCTGCTGCGCTGACTCGCACGGGAAAAAGCGTCCGCGGTGGTGTCCGTCGTGGTGTCGTCTGTGGAGTCGCGGCGCAACGAGGACGCCGTCGTGGAGGACGAGCCGGACGAGTAGTAGGAGGAGGTCGCGTTCGAGGGGGTGGCAGGGGCTGTTTGGCTCACCGGAGCTCTCCCCATCGGCGGGGTCACCGCGGAGGAGGAGGAGACGGAGGATTGGGTAGGGGAAGATCCCCGCGGGTCCCTCTCCTTCCGCGCCACGCTTCCCCTGTTTCCGTTGGCTTCTCCGTTGCCCTGCGGCATCGTGGGCGACCCTGTTGCGACATCGCCCTCTCCCTCACTCTCGCGTGGCGCGCTGTAGACTGTGGAAGAGGAGGAGGAGAATGTTGGCGACGTGGCGGCCGCAGGGATGGCAGCAAGAGGGTCGAGGGTGCCGACGAAGGAGTCCAACGCCCGGTGCACGGCAAGGTCCTCGCAACTGCCTTGCTGGCCCAACCCGCCGCTGTTGTTGTTGTTGTTGTTGTTGCTGTCCGCGCTGGCCGCCTGGTAGGGCGACTTCGTACTCGCCTCACCGCCCCCACCGCCGTTGCCGTGGTCTTTTGCGGTGGTGCGGGTGCCGTGTTGCGACTTCCCTCGTCTGCGTCGCACACCGCCCACCAATCGCTTCAGGAGGGACGGACCGCCGCCGTGGCGATGGCCGCCCTCCGTCTCTGCGCCATTGGCGCTCTCGTTTGGCGCTGGCTTTCGCGTTTTCGCCGCTTTTGCCGTGCTCATGGATGCAGAGGAAGAGGGGGGGGGGGGGCGCTAACCAGCAGTATGTCTAGATGAAGAGATAGCGCGGGGACAGAGAAGCAAGTCTAGGAGTGCGAGAGGGATGTGGAGGGGGGAAGGCGAAGGCCTGTGAAGGAAAGAGTGGTTGCCCGGGCCAGCGACGAGGCAACGCAAGACTCTCCCTTTCCTGCGATGACTGTCTCTCTTTCCACTATGTCGCTCTGTTGCGAAGGTATAACGAATGGGAGAGAGGAGGGGAGGTGGGAAGAGGAGGAAGGGCGTCTGATCATGGGAAGCGGACTCCTCACCTCCGCCATCGTGAACCCGCACGCTCTCCCTTCTCCGGTGTGTCTGTGGTGTGTCTGTGGTGTGTGTTGGTGTGTTTTGCGTGTAGGGATCTACATCACGCGCTGGACTTCCTGCCACCATCATTGGCGAGCGTGCTCCTTCCGGTCCGGCTCTCGGTCGTCGCTGTGACTGGGTTTGGCGACACCACCACCACCGCCGCTGCCGCCCTTCGAGGTGGCCGAAGTCAGTGCCGTTTGTTTGCCGTCGCTCGTGACGGAGGGCTTCTCGGCTGCCTTGTTGCTGCGCGTGGCGGACGTGTCGGCCCTCTTCCTGTCCGTTGTTGCTGGAGACTTGCTGACCGACTTCCTCTTCTTGGAGTGGGTGGAGGTGCGGGGGCGGCCGTGCAGGGCTTTGGGGCGGTCCCCGCCGTACACCCGTCGCGCGCGCCGGCGAGGCTCCTCAATGGTCATGGAGTCCGCCTCCGTGGGCAGCGCACGATACGTTGGCAGTGGTGGGGGGAGAGGACGCGCCTTCTGCCCATCCTGCGAGACGGCGCCGCCGTTGCCACCGTCCACACCGACTACTGTCCTCCTCTCGCCACCACCACCACCACCACCACCACCACCACCACCAACGCCCGCCGCGCCATCCACGCCGCTGTCGCCGGCTGTGACATCGGCGCTGGCAGGCGACAACAAGCCCACTTGCGCCAGCAGCGATCGCGCCACCGCCGCATCGATGCCTTTCACCTGCTCGAGATCGAGCCCCTGCATCAGCTTTCCCAGCGCATCCTTCCTCGCCGCGTCGAGCGGGCACGTTGTTGCTGCTGCTGCCGCGGAGGAGGAAGAGGACCGCTGCGTCGCCCCCTTTGGTGGCTGCGTAGTAGTGGCTGCTGCTGCTGCCGTTGTCGTTGATGTTCCGCCCACCGCGGTTGCTTCTGTCGGCGGCACCACGCCAGCACCGGGCCGTGCTGCGGACGGTGAGGGGGATGGGCCAAACAGCTCTGCGTTGAGCGCGTCGTTGAAGGCGCGCATCTCCTCCATCATGGCCGTCCCACCAACGTGCGTCAGCGCAGCGCCAAGGGTGCCCGGCGGCCTCGGCGCGCGCGCAGGCAGCGGCGCCACCGCCAGAGGATCGAACTCGCTCGCAACGTCAAAGGCCGGAAACATGCTGGACAGGGGACTGCGCTGCAGTAGCAGTAGCGTGTCCGTGCCTTCGCCAGCGTTGCTCGTGTTGTGCGTGGGTGTCGCCGTGGCTGCTGCTGCAGTAGGCGCGGTGGACCTGGTGTCGTCGGTCAACGAGGCGGGAACGAACAGCGGCGATACGTCGCGCGCGCCGGCGGTGTCCCGCAGCGTCTTGGACGGCTTCTTGGCTTGGGCCAAGCCTTCGAGGGAGATATCGGGCAGTGGGGGCAGCTCTTGTGCTTCCATGTGCCGCACAAGCTCCATGAGCTCCACCTGCGGGTGCGTTGGGGGCAGGTCCTCTTCCGGGGCATTTCTCACGCTCAGGACGAGAGAGGAGGAGCGCCAGAACACGGGCTGGTGCGCTGGGGCAGGGACCTTGCTGAACGCCGGTGTCCGTATGGTTCGCCCCTTGGGGTCTCGCGCCTGTGCCCTGCTGCCGGCGCTGCTGTCGTTGCCGTCGTTCGTGTGGCAGGCCTCACTCGGTTCCCGAGGACCGCTTCTCAGAGAAGGGAGAGCCTCGCCATCGTGACGCGGGGACGCCTTGCCGTCCTCCTCGGCTTCCTCTGTTGCCGTCGTCCCCTCCACTGCCACGGGAGGGAAGGTCTTGCCGCGGGATCGGGCTAGCTCCTCTGCTGGGTCAGCGATCCAGTTGGCGTTGCTCACCGGTGCGTCCAGGTCGAGCGGCTCCGCAAAGAACGCCGCCAGCTCCCCCCCGGGACGCCGTGAACCGTCGTCGAGGCGGAGGCCGGCGGACAGGGCATTGCTGCTGGAGCTGGCGCGTCGGTTGCTGTCCAGCCACTCGCCCACAAAGGAATCTCTTCGTCGTTGCTGCACGGGCAAGTCACTCCCGGTCCCGATCTGGGACTTGTCACGGCTGCTCTCGCTGCCATGCACAGAGCTTCGGTGGCGGAGGAGGTCAGCACTGGACGAGCCTCTGGATCGCGCGCGGTTTTGTGAACGCGCAGTGGTGCTGTCACGGTCCGCTGTTTTTGTCGCCAGCGCCTTCTTGTCGCTTCCGCTCTTTGGAAATGGGCTGCGGCCGCCGCGGGACCACCTCGCGTGGCCGCCGTCGGCGTCCCGAGCGGCGTCGTTGCCCCCACCGGTGCTCTGCTCCTTGTCGCCGTCCCCGTGATCGCCCGTCGATGCCTCCCCGTCCGACGCGCTGGGAAGGGAGAAGTCGAGGTAATCGCGCTCTTCCAGAACGTAGCTGCGGCCCGCGAGGATGTCAAGCGCACGGGCCACCCCAACGGCAGCCTGACACAGTTCGAAATACCGCTCCATCGTCGCACTGAGCTGCCGAAAGGTCCCACATATCGCACGAAGCTGTTCGAGTCGCTTTGCATCCCTCTTCTCCCTCTGTGCTCGCAGCCAGCGTCGGTTGAGAACACAGTAGAGGGGCTCCAGAACGCAGAGGGAGGAGAGCAGTAGCAACGGGACCGCCAGAAGTATGAATACGATCGCGGCAAAGAACTTCTCAACACCCTGAGAGGCCCCGTTGTCGGAGCGCACTTGAATGTAGGCAAAGAGCAGGAGTACATTGACAACGACACAACTGGCGACGGCATTCACCAGGAGGACAGAGCGCGGATTGCAGGAGATGGCTCGGCTCATTTTCGCCATACACGCGGACTCGCCCAACTCTGCAGGCGAGCCCTCCTGTGCGAGTGCCCCGCCGCGGTCAGCATGGAGAGAAGCTGCGGAAGGGCTCGCAGATGTGCCGCCGTGCTGCTGCCGCGGCGACGGCCGTGTCGGCGTCCCGTTGTCACTGTCACTGCCAGCGCTGCGTGCTCGTTTTCGCTTTCTATTGACTTCCTTACCCTTGCGCTTGCCGCTTGTGGACGCCGCCGGCGCCATCTCGCCTGTGTCTTCCGCAGCGCCGTGCTCGTGCTCCCCACGACTGGTGTTGCCCGGATAGCTGCCGCTGCCGACGGGCGTGCTGCTGTGCCGGTTGCGCGGGAGGAGAAGGGACGAGAGGCGGTCTGTTGGGTAGCACCCCAACTGGACGAGGCCCAACGCCCCCACCGTCCACGACATCACACCCAGCTGCAGAAGCGGGGAGTCGCAAAGCAGGACCGCGATGGCGGCGACGTACTTGGCAACGAGGGTGAGAGCCTCCAACAGGATGCCTTGCGGCGGCAAGCCAAACAGCAAGACGGGCAGCGTGGCGTAGAGAACGTCCACGCCTTGGCGGTGCTGGATGAAGAGACTAACGCCGGCGAGCGCCACAGGCACGACGGCGCCGTAGACAACAAGCACCGCACGACTCAGGTCGCGGATGGACCTGTAGGCGTAGCTGTCGCAGGAGAGATCGCTGCTGGCGCGGGCGTACCGCTGCTGCGACGAGAGCGCGGCGGTGCGGCTACCATTCTCGTTGGGCGTCGCGGTACTCGTGTCAAGCACCTGCACGGTATCGCAGCGCTGCCACGCGAGCGCGTTGACGACGAAGACGAAGTGAAACACCACAAAGACAGCCGCAAGGGCATTGACGAAGAGGCTGGCGGCACTGAATCGATGCTGCCTGACGGCAGCTTCTCGCAGCCCTTTTAGCACGGGCGACTGCTCGTACTGCACAACATGGCCGCTGCTGCTAACGCTGTTGTCGGCGGAGTGCTGTCGCCACGGTTTCCCACCACCATTCTCGTTGTTGTCCGCTGCCGCACGACCACCCACTGCCGCCGCCGCCATCGCTGTGTGCGAAGATGCCGAAGCAACGCCACTCTCACGGAACATGAACGGTCCTTCTTGTCTCGTCTCGCGCGAGGAGGTGGTCACCCAGCGCTGCATCTCCCTGCTGTTGGGGAGCCGGAGAAACATGCCACCCACTGCCTTCTGGAAACCTTTGTCAAACCGCTCAATGGAGCCGACAAAGTCCAGCGTCGTTTGGCGTGGAATGCCACCCCCGCTGCTGGACTCGCTGGAGGAGCCGACCAGGGTGGCGAGGGCAGGGCGGGCGTTGGGGAAGCTGGCAGACGCGCTGGTCGATCCCTCGGCCGGATGTCGCAGCCCGACCGATGCACTCATCTCGTCTCCGTCCCCTCCTCCTCCTTGGGGGACAGGGTAATGTGCGCTGAGACTCGCGGCATCGACGTGGCGGCTCGTCCCTTCCCCGTTCGGGGACGACGACGAGGACGCAGGCGGCGGGTGACGCTCGTCCCCCGCTCGGTGCTGCTTCGTCGCGGGCCCTGTCCGGACCTCCCGCTCCGCCGGCGCCGCAGAGGTCATGGCCACGCTGGTGGTGTAGCGGACGCCGGTAGTGTTCTCAAACTGCGCCAGGAGCTCGCGCTCAGGGATGGTGCGCAGCGTCAGGCCGCGCCGCTTGCGCAGCAGTCTGGGCAGCTGTGCGGTCAGGAAGTCTCGTAGGCTTTGCTGTTCCTGTGCCGGACTCCGTGGCGGTGCGCTTGGGCCCGGCGCGTGCTGGTTCCTCCCCGCGGCCGCATCTGCGTGGGGAAGGGCTGCCGTCGCGTCCTTCTGCGGTCGCTGCGCTGGTTTTGCCCAGTCTTCCTCTGCCTCCCACGTGCGCCTCTCAGCCTCCTGGGCCTCCAGCAGGTCCGCGTACGAGGTGACCTCGTTGCGCAGTAGAGCGAACTCGCTCCGTTTGCGATGGGTGTACGATACCATGGCCAGCGCAGAGACGGTGATGGGGTCGACCCGGTCGGATCGTGTCGAGGCCACCACCACACGCGCCACGACAGCAACAAGGAAGGCGACCACCAGCGGCATGATAAAGAGGAAAACCTGCACGCCTCGGGTGGAAAGGCCGCAGCCGACAAGAATCTCCACAACGTGCGTCATGGCGTCGACGCCGTCGAAGAAGCGGCTCAGCGACACTGGCCAGCGCACGTTAACCAGAGAGGAGAGCGAGAGGACTTGGAGTAGGTGGATGAGTGCCTTTAGTGCCCAGACGATTGGTGACACCGTGTTCGGCGTCCACGCCATCCACAGCACCCACAGGGAGAACACAGCGATGAGCGCTACGCACACGAGAAAGATGACGAAGCGCTCCACAGGGGCGGGGCGGCAGCGGTGGCACGTCTTGGCGGCACGGCGGTACCCTGGCTGGCAGTGCGTGCAGCGGAAGCCGTCATACCCCTCGTGACAGCGGCCGTTTGGACCGCATGCGCCGGAGCCGTACGGCTGCCCGCAGCTGTAGAAGAGGAAGGACGTGACGGCCTCCCCGTTGGCACTCTCGCTTGCAAGCCGACGGTCAGCGTTGAAGCGCCAGTATCCATCCTCGGCGATAACGACGTCGGTACCGTTGCAGATTCCGTGCTGCGGGCACGGCGCACAGGTGCCCAACGCCACGACGGCGCGCTCCGCGGGTGGGCACCACTCGACCAAGATATCCGGAGCGGAGAGGTTCCTCACCGGCAGGCCCTCCTCCGCCACAAACAGCAGGCGGTAGTGACGGTTCTGCTTCCCCACGATGGCGATGCTGTCGGTGTACAGCAGATGGCCCCTGGCGTACATGAGCCACCACGTCGAGACGGGAGCCCCCGTGACGGGATCTGCGAGCTCGGCAATGGCGAGGACATCGCCGGGGAGGTCGGACGAGGAAAGCGAGCGATAGGTGTTGCCGCACTCGTCGGACAGGCCAAGGATGGGCTGGATGGGAAGGAGAGGAGTGTAGACCGTCGCCGATAGAGAGGGGTAGCGGACGAACTTCAGGCTGTACGGGGGGCCCTCGTCCACCGTGACGTTGACGAACGTCGTCGCGCCAAGTATCACCCCAATATCGGCATCTGCCAGAGAGATTGCTCGCTCTTCCCACACCCTGTCCATTTCCTCATTGTTGTTGGCGCTGCTGTTGCTGCTGCTTGGGGCGCGCTCGAGGACGAAGGTGAGAGCGATAGTTCCCACGAACGGGCAGAGGAGTGAGAGGTCCGTGAAGTACGCGCTGCCGTTCGCCTCGACAGGCACCACGAGGGTGCCGGAGAGCGCCGCCTCCATTGGCGCGGTGGGTTCTGCAGATCCACTGTCGGAACCGCTCTCGTCGTGCGCTGAGGAGTCCGAGTCCACGGTCGGCGTGCCGTCGTAGCGGGCCTCCACGAGGCGTATCACATAGCCGCTTGGCATGGACTCGTTGTAGTGAAAGATGGGGTGCCGCACCGAGTCGACAACGGCGACTTCCACCATCGGCAACGCTGACACCCGCGTGGATTGCACGGTGATGCGCAACTCCTCTCCAAAGACGTAGTCGCCCGTCTCTGTGGAGCGATCCGAAGGGGACCGGGTGCCTCCCGCCGATATCGGCACGGCAGCGTCGATCAGCCTGGCTTTGAGGCCGCTGGGCGGGCCGAGAATGACGAAGCTGACCGCGTTCTCAGAGTACACAACGCCGTCGTTGGAGACGTCAAGATAGGTGGGGTGTTCGAGGGGCCCAAGGAAGTCGGCAAAGTTGCAGATGATCTCGTCCGAGCTCATGGAGTCCACGGTGGCAAAGTATGCGATCCCTTGTGTGCCGTTGGGGCTCCACAGCTTGCACCAGATATCCTCTCCCGAACTGCGAGGCCCAAAGCCGACCCCTGTCACCCGAACTCTCCCGACACTCGTGTAGCCGTACGTAACGCCGGTGTCGTAGCTCCTCGCCTCCCTAACAATGGGCGTGGGCATCTGCAAGAACTCAACCCCCTCCCGGGCGTGTATGAAGACGGGCGGCAGGGCGACGGCGGCGGTCAGCTGGTTCTCAGCGCTCGCGCTGTCCAGGTCCACTCTGAGCTCGACGGCGTGCGTGCCGCAGGAAAGCGCGGGCATGGGAGGGGCCACACACGTGATTTGTCTTGCCGACGAGAACTGCGCCACAGAGGTGGAGTAGTTGTTGTCGGGAAAGCGACATCTCATCGAGCTGACGAAACCGTAGCCTTCCAGCAGGAGAGGTGTCCCACCCGATCCGTCTACCAAACTCGGCGAAACCGCTTGCACCGCGTAGGTAGGAAGCCCCATGATGCCAATGATGCTCTTGTTTGGCATGGGGAGAAGGACCTCCAGGGAGCGCGTGAGGGGCTGTGGAAACAGTGCCGTAGGCAGTATCGCCTGCTCGGCGTCGCTACCCACGGAGAGCACAACGAGAGCTTCGTCCAACACCCACATCGGCGTTTGCACGCGCGATTCCATTGGGGCGGCGAGAGTTTGGTCATTCTTGTTGAGAATGTGCACCACCATCGTCTTCACCACCCGCTGCTGCTCTGTTACTTCGCCATTTGCGGCCGTGTTGATGGCCGTGGCATTGCACTGCAGCGGGATGTAGACGTCCCCAGAGTACGCGTCTTGCACCATGGCAGAGGTGGGCACGCAAGTCGCGTCCGGCACAAGCGTCAGAAACTCGAACAGAAGCCCCGCCTCACTGCCTCCCTTGCTGCTGCTGCTGCTGCTGCTGCTCGTATCCCCGCTAGTGGTGTTGCTGTCGTCGACGGTGTGCCAGCTGTCCTCGGGGAGTGGCAAAGGTTCGACCCGCGCCATGTACGTTGCAAAAGTGGCCTCGACAGTGGGTGACTTCCACAGGATGAACACGCCGTCCCCTGTCGCGTTTGCCCGTGCGAAGGAACTACTCACCGTCTCCACCACGGGGAGCATCGCCAGCGGCTCGCAGTCGGGGCAGAGGGAGGAGGACATACGAGTGGCGTAGTGCTTATAAAAGCTAAAGTTGGCCTCCAAGGTGAGCGTCGCAGGTGTGGTGCCCGCATCCTCGTTCTCCACGGCAGGGAAGATGTCGTTAAGCTCAGGAATCTTGTACCCCACCACGTCCCATGAAGACGCCAGTGACCACGTTGCAAGTCCTGCATCTTCTTTTGCCACTGCAGCGCCTGTATCGTCTTCTGTGCCATCCCGGTCTGCCCGTACCTGCCCCTGCATCTTGTCATCGCCACGGGCGTCGCTGTTGCTGCTGGTGCCAAGCACGTAGAGGCGTTTTCGCGCCAGCAGAGGCCCACCCAGCTCGCGCAGCAGCGGCTGCCTAAGGACAACGTCGCCGAGCGCGGCGTCAAGCACGCGCTCAAAGGCGACGCGGGCGTACGCGAAGCGGCTCTCCGCTCCATCCAGCAAGACGAACGCGATAGTGCCATGCACGAAGGGCAGTATGCTGGCGCGACCACTAAACCACGAGAGCCCACGCAGCATCTGTGGCAGTGGCGAAGGGTCGGATTCGGCCCTCGCATGGCTCGCCGCAGCGGCGTTTCCCGCTCCTCCTTCCCTCAGAGGGAGGCGTGATGGTGGGGCGGAGGAGGAGGAGTCCGACTCAGCGGAGAAGCTGTCACTCGCGGACGAAGACAGAGGCGGAGCATCGCTGCTGCTGCTGATGCTGCTGCTGATGCCCTCTTGTGGTGGCGGCAGCTGGGAGGAGGGCGGATCCAGGTTTACGTCTTCGGTGCGCATGTGCTCGCCCGAAAAGCGGCTAAAGACGCTGTAGAAGGCCTGCCACGCCACTCGTGGCTCGCCCGTGTTGGGCTCCGCGGCGTCGCCAGCGCTGGTAAACGACACGCTGTGGATGTACAGTTCATTTCTGCTATTAAAAATGCAGCTAGTCGCCCAGCCTTGGATGCTGAAAGCGCCTACTTGCTTCATTTTGCTTTGCATCGGCTCGTCCGCGGCTGTCGCGTTCGCGTCCTTCGCGTCGTACGCGAGGGAGAAGACAACGATAACGTTGGTGCCGGTGAAGAGGAGTCCGCTGAGCGTGTCCGTGCAGTACACGCCAACGGAGTACTGCAGTACGGCCGCTTCCCCGGCGGAAAGAGGGCCCATTGGAGCGGAAAGGGCGGATACCGGTTGACTGGTGAAGAAGTGGGTCCGCCTCCCACCCTCTGAGCCGCGGAATACATCGCTCCCTTCCTGAGCTGTAGCAACGTCCCCGCCACCACCGTCACCACCGTCACTGCCACTGCCAGCACTGCTTCTAAAGCTCCCCGAAGACGCGGCATAGACGGGTGACGGGAGCGGCAAGCCGCCCACAAGGAGGAGGACGACGAGGACAAGAGGCAGTAGCCAACCGTGGTGGCAGAAGCGTGCCCGCGGTCTGGCCGTCGGAGAGCAGCAGCGTGGGGAGAGACACGATTGGCCCATCATTGTCGAGACACGACTCGGAGCAAGAAGGAAGTCGATGCGCGGGGAGAGAGCCCTGCGACAGGTAGTGGGTAAGGGAAGTACACACACACACACACAAACAGCAGTAGCGATGACAACAGCGAAACAATGAAATGTGGATGATAGGAGAGGGGGAGTGGGGACGGGAGGGGGGAACTGTCGCCTCCCCGCCGCGAATGATGCAGGTGCGGTGCCTTCCTTGTGTGTGGTGTGCAGGCTGGGGAAGGAAGGGGAGAGGACGGGTGGGATGTTGCACACCTTTCGCTTCTCACAAACTATGTATCTGCCTCAGCCACCTGCTGCCTTCATGTAGTCTTCTTTTTTTTTTCTTTCGCTTCTCTGTGTCGAGTGTGCAAGTAGAGACCGGCTGGTAACAGAGAGAGGGCGAGAGAGGAAGAGGGTGGCGCGAGTAAAGGGTGAAGGAAGTTGATTTCCGCAGGATACTACGCGAGAACCGGACGGAGAGTCTACGCATACAGGGGAACAAGGTATCGGACTCAGTAGTAGGGGAAGTTCTTGTCCACCTGGAGGTGGTACGCGTTGAGGCCGCCGTCAACGTTCACGAGCGAGTACGAGAGCTGCCCACCACCGCTCGTGTCCAGCTGGAGGACGGAGCCAGATGGGTTCGCTGCGCTAGCGAGTGAGGACAGAAGCAGTTGCGTAGCCTGGGCCGAGGCGATGCCACGGCGGCAGATGAGAAAGACTCGTCTCTTGCTCGCCAATTCGGTGTCGTCGTTGTCGTCCTCCTCATCGCCGTCAGCAGCTGTATCTGTCAACATATCGAGCAGGAAGGCGTTCCACCTCTCTCGTAACATCCCCTCCCGCTGCCACGCTTGCAGCTCGGACAGGGGAAGGGAGCGGCTGCCGGGTAGGTGACACATGTCGAACTGGACGGACGCGCGGACGTCGACGCAGAGGGACCAGCAGGTCTTGCCGATACTGCTGCCACTGCCACCGTGAGGTTCGTTGCGCGATTGCCTCTCTTTCGTGAGCCGCTTGCGGTCCGGCTCCAGGGCAGGTGTGCGGTCCGCTTGTCGCCGTCCCAGTGCTTCGGCGAGTACGCCAGGGGTGGAGCGCGCGCACGGGGGCAATAGCTGGCGACTGAGCGCCACCCCGCTGCCGCAGCCGCCATCAACGGGGACGTACTCCGGTCTTGACCTGGCCAGATCCGCGAGGGACGGCCGCGGCTCCGGGCCCGCTCCCCTGTCCCTCGCCTGGGCGGCGTCGCCGCAGGCCGGACACGTTGCCGCCTGCCGGGGACGGAGCGTCACCACACGCATGCTGAGTCGCAGGCCGTCAAACAGTAGCATGCGCCGGGACAGCACCTCCCCGGCGCCAGAGAGGAGCTTCAGCACTTCGAGTGCCTGCAGGCAGCCAATCATGCCGGGGACCGGCCCCATCACACCGCTGTCGTTGCAGCTGCCCACGGCGGCAGGCGGTGGGGGCTGGGGGAAGAGACAGCGGTAGCACGGCCCGCCCTGGTGGCCGTACACGGTGAGTTGGCCCTCCCATCGCATGGCGCTCCCGCTGACCAGCGGCTTCCCCAGACGCATCGCCGCGTCGTTGATCAGGTAGCGCGCCGCCACGTTGTCAGAGCCGTCCACAACGACATCGCATTCGCCGAGAACACGCTCCGCATTGGCCACTGTGAGGGCCTCGGCGAGGACGTCCACCTTGGCGTCGGGGTACACGGCGAGGCAGGCCACTTTGGCGCTCGCCACCTTCTTCATGCCAACCCTATCGGTGGTGTGGATGACCTGTCGGTGCAGGTTTGAGACCTCAACTTCGTCAAAGTCCACGAGCACAAGTCTGCCGACGCCGGCGGCACAGAGGTACAGTGCAATAGTGCTTCCCAGCCCGCCAGCGCCAACGCAACAGACGCTGCCGCCACGGATACGTGCCATGCCTTGCGCGCCGATGCCCTCCACCATTATCTGGCGGGAGAACCGTTCCACCTCGTCCTTGCTTAGTGAGGGTATCGCTGCACATTCAAAGCTGGGGGTACACACCGGGGGTGCAGACGACGACATCTCTGTGCAGGTCGACCCGCCCTCCTCCTTTAGGGGGGGGGGGGGGGGGGGGAATGTGCCTTTCTGCTTATCTAAGGCTTTGCGCAAGTGATCTCTGTGAGTGCTCCCTCTTTCCCTTCGTCCTTCGAGTGTTTCGGCGTCTGAGGGTAGGCGGAGGGGAGAGGATGGGGAGTAGAAGGGGACACTTGCCTTCCACACCCCAGACGAGGGCGGTGGGAGGGAGGAGTAAAGGATGGAGGAGGGGTTTGCTCGCTCATGGATGGTGCGGAGATGCCTTTGGGCAAGAATGGCAGCAGGAGATGGGACGTCAAACGAAACATGGAGAACGGGGGGGGGGGGAGGGAGCGGAGTACGTCAGCTTCTGCCTTGACGGACTAATGGCGGGGGAACGCAACTAACATCGCCGAGCAACGTAGGTGGTAAGAAGGTATCCTGCAGCTCCGATGTTGGCCGGTCCAGGTACAGGAAGAGAAGCTGCAGCATGTGTGCGAGCGTCGCAACCTCCACGGGCACCACCGCCCCAGATCCCGGTTGCCCCTGCTCCTGCTGTTGCTGTTGTGGTGGTGCCTCGCTGAACACGCACAACTTGACGCGGACCGCTTGTCCGAGGCAGGTGATGAGGCTGTCTGCAACGCTTGTGTGGAGTTGCCGCAGGAGGAGCGCTAGGCCGGCGAGCAGCGACGCCGGATCGACGAGGTCCTGCACTCGGGCGGGGGTGCAGGAC
This sequence comes from Herpetomonas tarakana, assembly GCA_030849825.1. Lineage (NCBI taxonomy): Eukaryota > Euglenozoa > Kinetoplastea > Trypanosomatida > Trypanosomatidae > Herpetomonas > Herpetomonas tarakana. The sequence continues at coordinate 103,852 of JASAOB010002862.1, forward strand.
GAGAAGCGGTCATCGTAGATCACCCGCGTGGCGCTTCTCATGAGCAGGCCGAGCAGGTACAAGACAAGGAATGGAATCGGCGGCTGCTGCGCCGGCACGACAAAGATCTGCCGAAGCACGTCTGTTATGCCCACCGCGTCCAGGTAGAGCGACAGCTCCGTCGACACGGCGAACATGCTTGCCAGGTTGGCCTCCGCCTCCTCCAGCTCCACGGGCGTCGCAGTGGACGGCCGTTGTCTGTGGGAGCGGTGGACAGCGTTTTGTTGTTGTCGTGGCGGCGGAACCCCTGCCAACGCAAGCGACGGCGTGCTCAGCTCGACGAGAAGGGCGTCGTTGGCCATGCGCAGGGCACTGTACAGGCTACCACTGCCGAGCTTGCTGCAGGATCGCAGCTCGTGGCTCAGCATCTTTCGCATCAGTTGAAGGCGGCCAACACGGACGAGCACCTCTGTCGCGGGACCCAGGGACGGAGAGAGAGTGTCGCCAAGGTGTGTGTAGACGGCAAGGGAGTCCGCTCGAGCTGCTGTGGCGTCATGGCTCGGGCTGCACAAGTGAATGGCGATGTTGTGGAGGGTGTCCGCCACCGAGGTCGTTGAGGCGGAGTGGGCAGGCGCTCCACCGCCACCGGTGCGTGGAGCAGAAGAAGGATCACGATGCTGCGCCGCACCTGCGGCAGAGGCATCGCTGCCATCGCTGCCATCACTCGTCCGCTGCGGTGCGAGTGGTGCGCTTACAGATCGACGAATCGTATTCAGGACAATCTGAAGGTCCTTGGCGATGATAAAGCACAGAAGACGATCCAGCGCACGCAGCCCCGCTGGGCCAAGCGCGGCGCCGATGCAGGAGAACGTGCGGAGACCGACCACTTCCGTCAGGCTTGTGCGTGAGTACCACGAGCCGACGGAAGAGAGGTAGGTTGCGTGCATCGGGTCGGTGAGGCAGAGCAGGTGCTGCACCACATGGCCAAGGAAGCCGTAGGCGTGTTTCCCATCGGGCGTCGCCGAGGCGGCTGATGCGGCGGATGGCGACTGTTGCAGTGGGGCGGTGGTGGCGCGGCTGCGTTGCGGCTGCGGTGGCGCCGCCGCCGGGACTCTCTCCTCGCCACTGCTGCTAGTAGTGAGCGGGTCAAAGTACGGAATCGGGATGCTCTCCGACTGGTACCGGGAGCTCCAGGGGAAGATCTTCTTCGACACGAACGCGTTCGCCTCCATGTCCACGTTGAAGTTGACAATACGGGCGAACTCCTCGAGCCAGATGCGCAGCCCGTGCACGTTGATGTAGTCTTGGATGTACTCGAAGGAGGCACGGATGCCGCTCAGTCGCTGCCCTAGTCGGTGAAGTTCCTCCTCCAGCTGGGCTGGCGTCATGGGGTGCTTCTTGTCAAAGTGCAGACCCGCGTGCAGCTCGCGCGCCACCTGATCCACCAACTCGCGACGGATGCCATCTTCGAGCAGCTGGTGGGAGTTCACCTCGTTGACACCGACTCGCATGCTTTCCATGGCGAGGATACCGTTCGCGTAGCGCGCAATATCGGCCGTGTACGCGGACAAGCGCTCGCGCACCGGGAGCTGGCTCATCGTCTTCATGTTCTGGCGCGCAATCTTGCTAGGGCACTCCTTGAAAACCTCGTCCACGATGAGGAGCTGCATCACTTTGCGCAACGCCTCGAAGATCGCCGTCGGGACGACGTGCAGAACGCGCCGCACAAAGGCCACGATGCTGTTGGAGTAGTACGACGACGTCGCCTCCAGCGCCGCGGCAAGACGAGGGTCGCACGAGGGGAACGACGGCGTGCCGCGCTCGTTGGTGTTGTCGTCCCCGCCGGGCCTGCGATGCCGCTGCCGTCTGCTTCCCTTGTGTCGTCCCCACCCCGAGCTCCCCGTGCCGACACCGGGGACGCATACAAAACAGGCCTCCCCCACGCGGCGACACGGGACCTCGATGAGGGAGGCGAGCTTCACGAAGACGGAGTGCATCTGCACGGACAGCGCGGGGTTCGACTTGATTTTGCCCTGGATCTCCTTCACAAAGAAGCCGTGCACCGAGAGCTGCTCCCAGGCATACGAGAGGTCGCCCACGACGGCGATTGTGTCCAGCACGCGGCGCTCAATGTTCAGGTAGCGGATCATTCGCTGGAGAAGCGCGTGGGCCTCCTGCACGTACTGCACCACCTGCAGACTCGCGTTCACCTGGCTGAACTCCTGGACGTTCTCCAGTGCCTTGACGAGCTTCTGCAGTCGTCGTCGCGACACGGCGGCGGGATCCTCCTCGGGGGCGATGCTGCTGCCCTTCCCGGCCCGCCCTCCTCCTCCTCCTCCTCCTCGATAGTACTGCAAGTCTTCCACCTTAGAAGCCACCTCGCCGAACCACTGGCACAGCTGCGGGTTCCCGTGCTCACGGGAGAGAACATCATCGCCGGCGAAGTACTGGGACAGCTTCCGCATCTTCCTCGCGGCGGCCGCGCGCGCCGACTTCCACCTCCGCTTCTTGTCCGCGAACAGCTCGGTGAACATCTCCTTGAGGTCGAACTCGACCTGCGCCGTCCTCAGCAGCAGGGCAATGATGTCGTCATCGGAGACCCCATCACGCACGGCGCGGTAGCTCGCCGTCAGGGACGGGGAGTACTCTTGTCCGGGGCGCTGACCGCGCGTGCCGTGCAGCAGAATCCAGCGCAGCGCGGCGTTGGCGTTGCGGAGCAGCGGGAGCAGCGTCGAGAACACGTTGTCGAGCACGTATGACTCGGTCAGGGTACCGTCCCGCAGGACCTCGGCCAACTCCGCGTTGCTCTGGTGCACGGTACGCGCAATGTGCTTCTGGTAGTACACCACGTTCTCCACCGCCACGGTGCGCGCAATGGCCGCGCTCGCCGCGGGGAAGCAGCGCCAGGCGACGGTGAGGTCGGCGGTGAAGCCGAGGTAGTAGTTCACCACCCAGGCGTCAAAGAAGTGCTTCTGGACAATCTCCGTCATCACCGGGCCCTCCTCGGCGAGGATCTTGGGCTGGAAGAAGAGAAGCGTGTACAGCAGAGCACCCTGCACGGACATGGCTACGCCTCTGTGTTCCGGTAGCGGGTAGTGGAGCGACATGCGATAGACATCCTCGGAGCGGAGGCGGCTGACGAGCTTGCGCACCACGTCGCCGCGCACGGGAACACGGGCAAAGTACGCGGCGGGGTAGCCTCTGTCGGTGCTCGCAGCACGTTGCTGCTGCTCTTGTTGTTGTTGTTGTTGTTGCTCACCTTCGTCGCCGCGCGAGGCCGCATGGTGGTGGTTGTGGTGTGTTGGGGAGGCTGCCACGGAGGTGCTGCTGAGTGAGGCCACGAGTGGTGGCTCATAGCCCGTAGAGCGGCAAAGCCGCGTGACGTCGACAACGTGGGGCTCGCCCGCGCCGCGGTACCGAATGTAGCTAACGATGAGGTGCTCTCTTGCTTTGCCACCTATCTTCTCCTCGAGCAGGAGGAGCATGACGCCGTAGAGGTGATGCAGTTCGCAGAGCAGCTGCACGCCGTCTAGACTGCCATCTATGATGCCGTCAATGGATTGGGACACGTACAATCCTTGGTCGATCTCCTCCAGGAATCGGTTCAGCTCCGTGATGTAGAGGAAAATGGAGCGGAAGAGGCGAAAGAAGCGATCCAGCAGATCCACGTGGGTGTGCCAGAACTCCTCGTCCAGCCGGGATAGCTCAGGCGAGTCGGCAATGACTTGATCAATCACCTCGCGCTCCTTGAAGTAGGCGAAGTCAAAGATGAGGCTGCCATACTCCGTTTGGCGCGGGCGTGTGAAGGCCAGGGGAATGTGCTCCGCCAACCGGAGCAGCTCTGCGATAATGGTGCCGCCTCGCGACGCAAGCTTCAGCGCATTCTTACCGCAGTCGTCGTACAGGAAGTCCGACACAGGGGCTGACCTATAGCCGCCGCCCACTCCTTGGTGGAGAGGGGAGGAGGGGCCCGCTCCTGCTTCCATTGGCAACCGCCGTGTGCTTGTGTGCGTTTCTTGAAGGCAAGCGTCGCGTACGCGAACGGCTCTCTCGTCCAACGGAGGAGGCTAGCAAAGGTGCGTGTATGTATGTGTGTGTGTGGCTCTCTGCGCTGAACTGTAAGAGCAAAGTTAGAGAGAAGGAACGGAGAAACGGAGAGAACAGGAGGGGTGAAGGGAAGGGTGCCACACCGTATCTTAACGCCACACGAGAACAAGCGCCAACATCGCGCGAACGTCGCTTGTGTGTTCTTTTTCACCGCTGCTAGTAGGCACGTGTGTGTGTGTGTGTGTGTGTGTATGTACTCGCATTTCTATTTTATGTGCGTTGGGGTGTGGACGTATCCACCTGTATGGATCTTGCAGCCGTTGTTGTTGTACCACTCCTCTATGTGTGTGCATGGATCTAGATGTCGGACGTTGCGTCGGGGGAACGCGAGATATCGGTGCCAGAACGAGAGCAAGGACTCGGAGTACTGTCTGTGTGCGCGTGTGGGAGTGACGGTGTTAACTCTAGGTGCGTGTCTCGTTCACTCTACGCGCTCTCGTCCGCGTCGTGGGCGGAGTCCTGAGATGTGTCACTGGCATTCTCCCCCACGTCGTCGTCGCACAGCGCCGACAGCTGTGCTTCACGCTCTAATAGAGATGGATAGTAGTAGCAGCAGCGGCGCTGGCTGGGAGGGGCTGCCGTCGCCCCTGCTCCGCTGTCGTCGTCACCGTCATCGTTGTTGTTGGGATCCGTACGGCGAGCGAATCTCGTCTCCAGCAAGGAGTGCAGCACGCCCCAATGGTACGCGAAACTCCCAAGGCCACCTTCCTCATCGTTCCCCGTCTGCTTGTGTTCCCTATCGCTCCCACTGCGATCTTCCTCTGCGCTGTCCGCGGCGCTCCGGAGCTGGGCAAACAAGGAAAGCTGCTGCTGCTTCCACGAGCCAAGCGCGACGAAGTCCTCCGCGAGATTGGGCATCGACCCGCGCTCATCGGGAGCAACTTCCGCCGCCTTCCGCGACACTGAAGTCGCGTCAGGCACTTGGACGGCTTCGTCCTTCCTGTCGCCGCCGCCTCCGCTCGCCGACAGTAGCACGGGGGCTTCCGTTCCGACCTCCTTCCTGTGGGACACAGACCTCGCCTCTGCCTCGAGGGACTCTCCCTCTGGCGCGTGCGACTCGGCCAGCGAACCGGCGGACTGCAGCAAATCCCGCTCCGCGAAGAAGATGCGTTTGCCCTTGTAGGACTTGTCAGCGGCGCCGTCTCGGAGCGCGCGCAGCCGCAGCAGGACGTCCCCGCACTGTCCACGGCTGCTCTGTTGTTGTTGTCCTCTCAGCGCTGGTGCCTCGTCAAGGTCGCTCGCTCCCGACATCATCAGGGAGGTCAAGGTGCTGTCATTTGGGTCGTACAGTTGCGTAAACGTGGGCACCACACTGCCTTCACCACCACCGCCGTCTGTGCTGCGGCGTTCCTGAGCAGGGGCCCGCCTCACGGTGCGAAGAGCGGTGCGGCGGCGGTGCCGCGTTGCTTCAATGTCCGCCTCCAGGTCGCGCAGCTCCTCCTCCCCAGCCTCGAGGAGTGTGCTGAGAGACTGCGAAGGGGTCGACGATGCCAAGTGCAGCCTGCACTGGCCTCCCTGAACTGTCTCTCGCCGTGCTGCAGGCGCCACCGCGGTGGAGGAGGCGCTGTCGCCTGAGGCCTGTGGGTAGGGGGGCGACGACCTCGTTGTTGCTGTTGTTCTTGTTGTTGCAGAGAGACGGGCGTCGCTGTCGTTGTCACGCGTCGATGGGTCGGTGAGGTTGGTGGACGCGGAGGGCTTCGCTGTCGGGGTGCTGCGGCGGGCAGGCGGGTGCCGCTGACTCTCACCAGCCTTCTCCGCTGTCGGCTCCGACACCGTAGGAAGGCGAACGGGCGTGCCTGAAGTCACCGTGTTGATCTCCGACACTGTAGCGATGGGTTCGCTATCGTTGTTGTCGCTGTGTCCTCTCCCGTCGTGCTTCGCGTTGTCGCGGAATGTGGGCAGTTCACCGATTGCCTCGGCGACGCTCGTGTCGGACAGCAGCTGTGAGACGGAGGTAACGCTAGAATCCGCCAGCCGGTTGGCAAGCCTTTCCTCTGCGCTGTCGAGCAAGGAGGAGGAGTTTTCCAGGTCTTCCTCGATGATCGACTCACGGTCTGCTGCTGCTGTGGTGATAGCCCTCTGTCGACTGTCGCGCTCCGCCAGCCGCTGCTCCTGCTTCCGAAAGACATGGGCAATTGCGTGTTCGTCAATGGCGCGTTGGACCGCCTCCTCAAGGTCGTCCCATCCCTGACCATCCTCCACCTCCTCCACCAAACTGCTTCGCGACGAGCGACTGTTGGGTAGACGGGAGCCATCCGAGACGACTGCATCCACCTCCTCGGGAATGGAATGAGCCGTGGAGCGTGGGGCGGCGCTGTCGTCGGTGATGTCATATGTGCCCTCCTCCGTGGCAATGCTACTCTCCTCTCCCAGCCCATCGGATGCCACGGTGCTGGCGCCATCCGCCTCGCTGTCCGTGACGATGATGTCCTCCTCGATCCGGTCGCTCATTGTCGATGCGATGGTGTCGCTGATATCAGAGAGAATGGAGCTGTCTCCTTCGCGGAGTACTTTGGGGGGAGAGGAAGGGACGCCCGAAGCGCGCCGACGAGCTGCTTCTCTTGACCTCCGTGTTTGACGCGTGTGGTTCTTCTCCGAAAGGACAGGGTGGCGGCTTGCTCTCGCCGCGGCGAGAAGGGCCTCAGCATCCACGCCAGGCGGCAGCACCTCCTGCAGCACCGCTTCCTCGTCCTCTGTCAGCGCGCGTCGGGCACGCGCGAGCACCTGTGCCTTGCGGAGAAGCTCCCGCTTGGCGCGGTGGGCTCTGCGCTCCACATCCAGCACCCCCAGGCCCGCTCGCAGACGTGCGGTGAATCGTCTCAGACGCCGTACGTTGGCGAACTCCGCCATCAACCGTTCCACCGCCGGGCCCGACAACGTTGTTGTTGTTGGTGGAGTCGCACGGGCTGCGGATGGACCGGGACCCGGGGTGATCTCTGCGTCCCTGTACCCCAACCTCTCTACCAATCGGTTTGCTCCTTGACACACCTCGTGGAAGGCGGCCAGCGTCTGTGCCAACGTGGCGTCCCCCTCTGGTGCCCTCCTTCCCACATTCCGTCGCTCGTGCGTGTTTGACAGCGAGGATGGATATGCAGCATCGATCGCATCCTCCTCCTCGTCCCCTTCCTCTTCCCCTTCCTCGGTTGTCTTTATCGACGCAGAGGGGGAGGTGCCTGCTGCGCTCGTCACGAGAGAGGCAGTCAACACGGAGCTGTCTGCTGCACTCGCGCGTCTGCCACCGACCAGTGCCCTTGCCTGTCCGTCACGCATCGTTGTGTCTTCCGTCATGCTTTCGTCCTTCGCCTCCTCTGCCTCGGTGATTGTGCTGCCCTGCTCACCCGCCGCCGCCTCCACGCCTTCTGTTTCGCTGTCTGCATCGGTGTTCTCAAAGTCGTCGTCGTAGACTTCCTCCTGCTCGGAGGATATGCCCGAGGGGCCAACGTGCGCACGTGTCTGCTCGACTAGGGGCACACTCGTAAGCCCGTCCAGCGGCGTCTCTCGGCCGCCGTCCTGCGTGGTGGTGGCGAGGGAGGAATCGGTGCCAGCGTCCTCCGTGGTGTGGCGGCGCGGCACCCAGCGAACCTGCACGTACGGCCGTGGCACCTCTTCCCGGAGGTCCACCACATCACAGCGATGGGTTGGGGCGGAGACTTGTCTCCGGCCCTTCTCTCTATCGGTGGAACCTGCAGCGTGTTGCCCGCTGGTGCCACCGGATATGGGAGGAGGGGAGGGAATAGCACTCCTCTTGGCGGCCCTTGGTTTCGAGAAGGCCTCGAGAATGTCGCGCAACGGGCTCGCCGCGCTGGTTGCCGCCGGCGTGGACACGGCGGAGGAGGCCGTGGGCGAGGGAGCGTGCGTGGGAAAGACATACACGGCGGACGGCAGCGCGGTGGGGGTAGGGCTAAACCCCACTGACAGCACAGGCGAAGCTGCTGCCGCCGCACCCACTGAAGAGGAAGCGGCGCGGGGGTGCGCGGGTTGACCCGTGGGGCTCCCCACGGCGCCGCCTCCCCCCGCACGGTCAAAAAGCTGCTCTTGTCGACTTCGCAAAAGCGCCAACGTCAGCGACAGCTTCTCCTCCGAAGTGAGCACCCGCGCTTCCCGCTGCACCTCCTCGACATCGCGAAGCGCCTGCGTGATGCCGCGGTGAACGGCCATCTGCTCCTTCAAGCGGCGCTCCGTTTCACGCACTCTGCTGCGAAACTGTTGGCCGTCATCGTCGTTGCTGGCTACGTCACCACGCGGCGGTTGGCGGGAGCTGCTCCCCTCCTCGTCCTCCTCCTTGCCACCCTGGCGAGTACCCTCCAGTCCCTCCGCAGGAGTTGCTCGCCGCGTGTGAGGGTTAGAGGAGAAGGGCAGACCTTTCTTGTCATTCTTTATGGGAAGAGCGGCGATCATTTCCACATTCTCCTTCTCTCGACACGGACTCGTACGGTGACGAGAGAGGTGCGAGGCCGCCCGCGCCGCAAACGGGTCTTGACGCCGTGGAGAGGCGAGAAGCTCTTTCTGAAGCGGCAGAGGAGGTTGGTCGCCGCGCAGAAGCAAGGCCAGTAGAGGGGTATTGGCGGCCGCAGAGACATTGTCCTTCTCGTACGGTGATGCCACCACATGCAGGGACGACCACCGCCCTTCGTGTTGGAGCATGACGGCGTGAACTTCTTTTGGTTTTGCTCGTGAGGTGGAGCCCGAGGGCAGCCCCCCTGGAATGTGTCGTCAGGATGGCCAGCCTAGATCTTCCTAGAGGTAAAGAGAGGGGACACGTGCGAGAAGAAAAGCGGTCGCGACTTCCTTTTTCGAGAAGCGGAAGAGACGAGGCAAGAGGAGAGAGTTAGAGCGGTTCATGTGGTGCCAGAAGCATGCCACCCACAACAATAACAGCGTCCAACGGCAAGGGCACACCCAACATGCACACCGCGTGTGCGGCTGGTCCCTTCCGCCGCAGACTTGTCCTCTCTCGGGTGGACAAGCGTGGCGGCGGGAGAGTCCGAGAGGAGGTTGGGGATGGAGGAAGTTGAGATGCAATGGGAGGGCAGAGAGAGCACGGAGGAGGTTGAGGGGAGGAGGAAGGAGTATCGAAAGGGGAGACATGGCGTAACAAGAGAAAGCAACACCAACATGATCCAACAAAGGCAAGGCCGAATAGGGAGCATCTGCCGCTTGGTAGCTGTGAAACAGACCACGAAAGGTAGGAGAAGGAGGGAAGGGGGACTG